>PQWD01005973.1:52768-65168 GCA_019425675.1 Leucinodes orbonalis | reverse complement strand
AGACACGTCAAACTTATAAACACCCTGTTTTTACTTACTTACTATGTAATGTACGACCTTCTTCATTTGATACCCCACTCGGGCATATTTGTAAACAATCGGTTTTTTCATTCCCACTTTCATCCCTATATTTATAACGGCTTAACCGATTTTAATAAAATAGCTAAGACACGCTCGATTAATGACCTTCAAATAAAAACTAATCAAAATCGGTCCACTCGTTCGGGATTATGGCGCCACGCAGACACCACAGACTCACTCACACACAGACACACAAACACGTCAAACTTATAACACCCCTCTTTTGCGTCGGGGTTAAAAATAAAGATGATTCCGTGCTCTGGAGGGCACATTCAACAACTAACGAAGTGAAATAGTCGTTTATACCTACTAATCCGCATTTCACCCGCGTGATGGGCCAACCTCCCTTTAGCTTTGTGGAATGACCGCCCGGCAGCGGGACGTTATATGTTCCAATGTGTTGAATTGAAAAAGATAAGTTTAAAAACCTTTTTTTCTCACAGCAAAACCCAGCGGCAACTAACTCAGAAGATATTGAAATCGGCGAGATCTCCGGCGAGTTTGGTGACAACGTGTCAATGAGCAGCAAAGGTCGGGTGACCGTGACCCCAGACTACGGCCCACCGGTAGACATGCCAGTCACAGTGGTCCCAGAGCTCACCAGATACGAGAAACTGAAGCCGATGAAGTGGAACCATATGAAGGCGCTGATTTGGAAGAACGCGAGTGGTCTGCTTAGGAACTATGGGTAGTTTTCTGTGTTTCTTTTGAACAAACTAAAATATATTTTGGTGTAAGAGTAGGTAAATTTTAAGGTGAGCAAGGTTATGAAGGGTGTTTCGGGGATTTGTAAATTTGGGACAACCCCTACATAACCGCAACTGCTTGAGGGATTCGCTGGAATGTGCCCTCTGCTTCAGCTTTGGATCTCTCTCGCAGGCTTAAGGTATAAATTTATATATTATTCAGTGAAGCCTAGTTCAACTACTGACCACCATTAGGTGGCCTCTTGATGCAAGGGTTATTGCCAACAATAAGAAATGCATTAAGTCTCTGACTGTTAGTAAAATTACCCTCAGCTACAAGCATAATTTATTTCCGTTCTTGGATACTGGACACTCTGGATACACTTATCACTTTACCCGAAGTCACCAAGCGAGTCGTTGCGTTCAGCATACAAGGTAGATAGAACGTGAGATAAAAAATACCTATCGATATTTCGAGTATATTATCTCTTTTAGAGGTGGTGTAATAACAGTGAGCAGTCTTCTATTTTTACAAAATATTTTCTGTCTTCCCCAGGTTATTAGCCTTCATAGTAGTCCTGCCGCTTTTCCAAATGTTCCTGTTCTGCATCGCGATTGGTCACTACCCTGAGGAACTGCCGATTGCAATCGTTAACTACGAGTCCAACACCACGGATGTCCACTGCTATTATGACAAGGAAACCTGCCCGCAGAGCAAAGAGACTTGGGAATGGAATATTACCAACTTTAGTTGTCGATACTTGGACTTTTTTGGGAGAAGACAACGTAATTTGGTAAGTTAATATTTTAGCAAAACAAAACCAACATCAGAAGATAATATTTTTTCAATAAAATGTGTGTTTACACTCACGACTTTATTCCTGAAGCTATAGTTACGGGTAAAACATCAAAAGTCATGCTTCGCAGATCAGATTTTTTATATTTTTTTGGTCAACCTTCCTGTCGCCTCCTCGTTTTGTTGTATATGGTCGCAGGCATGTGTATATTCATATTATTGAAGACTTTTAAACAATATATTATCACTTATAGAAATTCTCTTTGCAAGCGTTGTCATGTATATATATCTGGTGATAAAAAAAATACCGTAGTCATTACAACGTTGGTTGTAGTTTAAACGTAAGCGATAATTTTTAGGGGTTTATTAATCTAGAGTATGTGGTAACACAGCCGTGGCAAAGTCGAACTAATATTGACTAGCTGTCTTCGACGACGAGCGACGACACAGTATGTAAACGACGGTTACACACAAAATGTCTTCGATATTATTACGTTCTTTGAATAATATTCCTGTTCTTATATAGTTGTATATTTGTGGATTAAATTTAATACTTCGAAGTATGCTTTCTTGAGTTATAACATACCACCAAGCAGATAGCACACGTAGAGCCGCTACGGTGTACAGTGTAATGTTTTAAATTGAAGAATCTATTTGAGCACTTTCAACATTGGTCCTTCGAGCCGGATATCGATGCTTATTTCAACCCTACACAGTTAACAAATGAAAGTAATCCTGTTAATACCAGTGAAACATATGACAAAATTATAAATGGTTTAGAAAAATAATACATCGCTAAATGCATTTAACATTAATGTTACAGTTTTAAAAACCTGTAATATTGGCTACAATACAATATTCACGTAACGCTGGTTTTTAAAATAATTTGTAGGCACAAAAGTGTCATACAAAGCGTTTCTGAGCCTCTTTTTCTCCCGCACAGAGAAGCTTTGTAGATTACTCATGTTTTTCACAAAAGATACTTTAGTCATCGTCAGCTCATTAAACTTCCCCCCGAGGGGCACGAGCCTACCCGTATAGGGTGATTAGGCCTTAGTCGTCCACGCGGGCCCAGTGCGGATTGGACGACTTCACACAACCTTCGAATCTCTTCGCAGGCGTGCATGAAGGTTTCCTCACGATGTTTTCCTTCACCGTAAGAGCGTCGGATAACGTACATATATTTTTCGAAAATTCGAAAATACATTGGTACGTGTCGGGATTTGAACCTCAGCCCTCCCGGTAGGAAGGGGACAGTCCACACCACTGAGCCACCGACGCTCAGTGATGATGATGATGATGAATTTTTACCAAGATAAGCGTGGTACAATTTTGACATCATCATTGCTCTACTTCAGGCAAGGTTTTAAGAGTCTAAAAATATCACCTATTATAATAATAGTCTTCCACTGCTAATGAAGGGATTGTATATCATCATCAATCAGTTCATTATACGTCCCCACCGAGGGACACGAGCCTACCCGTATAGGATGTATAGGCCTAAGTCGAACACGCGGGCCCAGTGCGGATTGGCAAACTTCACGCACAACCTTTGAATCTCTATAGGGGTGCGTAGATTTTCTCATGTTGTTTTCCTTTACCGTTAGAGCGTCGGATAAACGTCCAAATTATTTCGGAAATTAAAAAATACATCGGTACGTGGCGGGATTGGAACATGCAGTCCACAACGAGCCACCGACGCTCTCGGTTACTGTACACGGGGTTTAAATAATTTCTGGTAGAAGATACAATCTGCCTTAGAAACAATGATATCTTTAGGTGTCACACACTTCCCTTTGTAATGAGCCTGTAAGACATTTCTCGTGTTCCCTTAATTAAACATTATTTAGCATAAAGCAGAGAAATCTTGGAGGGGTTATTTTGTAAGAGATCGCGAAATAAGATTGGAGTTTAATTTTATCTTAGAATAGAATTTGGAATGCCTTTGGTTAAATGAACAGCTAATGTTGTGTTAAATTAAAGAGATGAAGGAAAGCAATAAAAATATTGACTTATTAAACACGAACTTTTTATTATACACCTACATTAAACAATACATTAGAGTAAACTATATAAATTAAATAAGAAAGAAGTAAGTATATATATACACTTATATATACACACATACGCTTTTATATACAAAACTTATATATAATGTATAATATATAATGGTATACATAATAATAAATGTAATATAAAGCGGTCAAAAGGACCCCATTTCAGAATGTGCTGGCGTGCGTTGTGGGCAGAAGTGACCATATTTGAATTAGACTACTCACTCTATTCAAGTACTCCAATGGTTTTTATTTGCCTCCGAGGTCGCGCTAGATTTTAAAAATAGACGGCCATGAGTTCGTATCCCAGGAAAAGAAGTAATAGTGAAAGTCACTTCGTATTTTTTTTCTAGTTTGGTAAGGACATTGTAGACTAAATTACTCGATTTTCCGAAAAGAAAGCTTAGTTAGGCAAAGTCGTCGGTTTTGGCTACTATCTTAATATATTAGTCGGTAAGACCCACTAGATCGTTGGTGGCTCATTGGTGTGGACTGTTTCCTTCCGATCTGGAGGGTACAGGTTCAAATACCGCCACGTACCATTGTCTTTTTACATTTTCTAAATTATATGTAGGTACGTTTATTCGACGCTCTTACTGTGAAGGAAAAAATCGTGTGGAACCCTGCGCACGCCTACGAAGTGATTCAAAGGTTGTGCGTGAAGTCGACCAATCAGCACTGGGCTCGCGTGGACGACTTAGGCATATACATTCACGGGTAGGCTCGTGCCCCTTGGTGATGACGTATAATGAGCTAAGATGATGATGAACACCCACTAATCCGTATTGACTCCACGTGGTAGGCTATAGACCTTATCCCTGTAGTAGTACTTCATATGCTGATGATGATGATTTCTTTGCCTCCAGGTATACTATCCAACAACTGAAGATGCTATGGCAGATGCCGTCAAAGGAAACGCTCGTGTTGTGATGACCTTCGCATCGAACTACTCCCACAGTTTGCAGGACAGAATCATGGACAACCGACAAGTTGATGACTACACAGTCAACGCGTCTGGCATACAAATTCATATGGACAATGCTGGTAAGTTTTTACGGTGTATAGTTTTTCTTTATTACCGTAACAGATACTTAAATGGTAAGAATTAATATAACTTGACGACCCATTTGGGTTGCGGTTGAGAGGTCGGCTGCAACACCAAGGGTTCCGGGTTCGATCAGTACAAACATTTGTGTGCATGAACATGTCTGTTTGTAATGGTCTGGGTGTTTTCTATGTATGATATGTATGTATTTACGAAAAAATACATATTTAAGTATATTTATCCGTTGTTTAGTACCCATAATACAGGCTTCACGCTTAACTTGGGGCTAGATGGCGCTGTGTGAATATCAGTGGATATTTATTTATTATTATTTATTATAACTTAAGGGCTATATAAGTAGTTAGTAAAAATCAAAATAAATATACAGGTCTAAAAGTAAAGTTCTTATTGCTACAAAATTTACAGGAAGGCAAGTAAGAGATGCGCCTGACCTAATCATGGCAGAACAGCATTGAAGAAGACCATAACGATAGACAGTAATTATTCTCCATTTAAGTCCAATAAAATGAAATTCAAATTTAAATACTGTCATAAAAAAAAACAAATGAAATCCAATTAAATAATTGCCAAGGATGTGGCTCATTGGCGATGGCCTTATCACTACGTGTTAGACTCGGTACTGAGTCGTCTAGGTATACAGCAGTGCCAGATATCGTCCCGTGAAAAACTGGATGGCTCTGTAGCTAGTAAAATTACCGAGTATAAGAGACCTAACACCTGTCATCTCAGGTGACATGTGGAGAAAGTGTTTACGGAAAATTATGACTACCTGCTTACTGTTATTAATTTCCGTCAACATTGCAGCTGTCACGGTAAGGCGTATCACTTACCACCAGGTGAGCGCACTGACCGTCCCGTTCGCTTATGACAAATAAACCTTTAATAGGTATTGCTATCTGCAGCCCACCCATCTGCTTCCCAAGCGTGGTGTTAAATATGCAACCTTCTTCTTTATCTCCACATATTCTCTACGTGGAAATGATGGGGCAGCACCACTTTAGTGGACTATGCCCTAAATCATGTAGTTGATTATCTTAAATTGAAATGTATCAATTTTTGTATTATTTTATCTGATCGCATATGAAATAATTAATTTAATTACTTTTTAATCATAACCCATTATGATTAAAAAGGAATTAAATTATGCCTCTTACGCGTAACGATGTATTTCAGCCTGTAAAGGTATGCTGTTTTTTCATTAAAGACCAAAAATAAAATCACACACACACAAACATCATATCAACTTATTATACGTTCCCATTGAGGGAACGAGCCTACCCATAAACGGTCTTAGTCATCCATGCGGGCCCAGTGCGAATTGGCCGATTTCACGCACAACCTTTGAATTTCTACGTAGGCGTAGGTTCCTTACCATGTTTTACTTCATGGTAAGAGCGTCGGATAAACGTACATACCATTTCGAAAATTGTTTAAGATATTGTTACGTCGCGTGATTTGAACCTGCGCCCCCAGATCGGAAAGCAACGGTCCACACGAAAGAAATATGAAGCTTAAAAAAAAATTAAAGCTCTACATCTCGTTTTAAAAACAAGTCTCACGCAAATACTTTTGCGAAGTTTTCATGCGTACATTTACATACAAATTAGATGGTCCACTAGCAAATGATCGGACGTGTTTTTAACATAAATACTTCGAATAATAAACTCAAAAATAATGGCGCAAGACTCAGATTTGAGTGGCAGTGTGTGATTGGTATAGCAAATAAATTGGATATCGAAATTAATGGGACTAACTTTTGCCCTCTACTTCGACCGTGTTGCATAGATTCTTTTGAAGCAAATAAATATATCCACTGATATTCACAGAGCATAACAGTGACATTCTCACAGCGCCATCTAGCCCCAAGTAAAGCGTGAAGCCTGTAGTATGGGTAGTTAACAAAGGATAAACATACTTAAATACCATTTTCGTAAATAGATACAAATTATACATAGAAACACCCTGACCAAATCATGCACACGAATGTTAGTACTGCCCGGGATTAAACCCGGAACCCTTGCTATAGTAGCATCTCAACCATTACCAAATGGGTCGTGGGTAGTGAAACAATGTGAGCGTTATGTTTCGCCTAGTTATGTTATGAACCTAAAACCCTTTTTCCGCCCAATATTTTTCTCGATTTTTTTAAAAATAGCCACATATTTGTTGCTCACCTAACATAAAGTTAATCGTCTACCAGCTTTCGAACCTTTACAATGAAATCAGGAAAATACATCTGTAGTACTAAAAAGTTAATTGCTGATAATAATAGTAAGGATTTTTGCAGAAAACCATATATTCTGTAACAATCTGCTGCGGTATTCTTTAAGGCTAAGAGCTATCTGCGCTCGCCAATGGTCCGGTGAAGCTGGAAAGGCCATCTGCGCCCAACAGCAGTAGTCAGTTCGAAAAGAAATACGGTTTTCCAAAACTATACCTAACTCTAAAATAACTAATTTTATATATTTTCAACTGCACCTGTTCATGAAAGGCAGTTCACTGAATTACTTTCAAAGTGTTGTAATTTACAATATGCACTTTCTGAAACTTCGCATCTGCTGCTAAAGGCTAAGACTGATGAAAAATATTATATTTTACATTAGATAAATTTGAAAAATATTGAAAAACTAACCTGAATAGTAAACCATCTAAGTCAAGATTTAATCTCTAAATGTTTGTCTTGAAAGAAATCTTTCAATAATCTTCTTTTACTTTAAATCTTTATTTATTCATATTTTATATTGCAAGCATTCGCCATTGTTTAAAAGGTCGTTGGCTTGAAGGCGTTGGTTTGAAGAAATACATCGAAGATTTTTAAATGGCTTCAATTCTATTCAACTGATTTAATTAAGTACTTTATTTAATTGTATCTGTACAGTAAATTTTTGTTTCGTCAATATTCTAATTAGATTCAAATAATTTGATTTTTTCGGTGCCGGTGGTTTGGAAACTTGATTTCGCTGAAATGAGCCTGGGGGCCATTTTATTAAAAATACACATTTAAGTTGTGCAATTTTTTTAAGTGTCTACTGCTTTAGGCCGCAGATGACCTTAGCACTGGGCAAGTAGCGCGCACAGAGGGCTTTTAATCCCTAAGTTTGTATACATCGACCCTAAGGGCGTTCTTGAGGGGCACTTGAACATAGGCTTAGAGCTTTGCAAGGAGGGCTAGGAAACCTACAATATGTTTAAGGGGAAAAGTAGCCGAATTAATAAATTACAAATTGGTCAAGTCTCTGATTGCTGCTGCGGAACTTTGATTGACGATTTGAAGTGTTATTTTAAAACGACCTCAATGCAATATGTAAATACCAGCGTTTTACATATTGCGTTGTATTTCATCAAGTAAGTGAGGATAGTGGAGCCCCAATTCACCCTCGTCATCGTCAGCTCATGAAACGTCCCCACCGAGGGGCACGAGCTTACCCAAGTGTATAGGCCGAAGTCGTCCACGCGGGGGCCAGTGCGGCTTGGCCGACTTCACGCACCTTTGAATCTCTTCGCAGACATCCGCAGGTTTCCTCATAATGTATTCTTTTGCTGTATTTTTTATGACATTATAGCTTTTCCAATGCCCACGCTGTTTGCTGAGTTAAAGAAAAGTAGTTGCTAAAAATAAGTTTCCATTTATACTGTTTTGCGCCCGTCACCTAAATCGACAGATGTTAGGTTTCTTATACCTAGTCTTTTCACAAGTTACATTGCCTATTTCTTCACGGGCAAATATGAAGTACTACAATGAACATTTATAACCGAATCCTACCTAGTAATGGTACCTACATACTACTAATATCTCTATGTATGGGCGATATCCCAGACATCTAATTGCAGTGGCGTGCACAAAGATTATGAGTAGGGTATGCAACGTGAGTGACACTAATCGCAAAAACAATAAATAATTTTCATTTTTGTCAAATTAAGCGCTGTTGTTGACAGCAGATCGCGAGGTTTCAAATCTGTTGACGAAAATGGGCGAACATGTGGGAATCATTTAATATGTTGGCGATTTTCCGGGTTGTCTGGACGCATTGTGTATTTGCATATATGGAGTGCACGACACTGGGATATCTATGGTCAATCTCATTAGTTTTTATTACAGAACCAGTAGCATGTTATCTTTTATGTGTACTTAGTGACTATAATCGAATATCATGGTGAAATTATAGTTTGTATCGCACTTATCTTGGTCGCCCTTTATGGAAATGTGATAGTGTGGAGCTCGGGAAGGGCCCTTTGTTTACTACCTCGTAACCGTGACATACTTATATGATTTCCTTCCAGTAATTATTGGCTATATATTGGGAGATGTATATGTTTATTCGAAATATTAATAAGCCATAATTGATGTTTGTATACTCCTTTGGATAATTATAGTAGATCAAAAACTGATAGATAGTAATTATTCTCTATCAATGCAACATTGCGGGCGTCAGACAACAGACAACAGATGTTAGGTCTCTATACCCGGTAATTTTTAGTAAGACATTGAAAGTTAAACAACAAGAGCAATGCTCTAAAATCGGATGGGTGACCGGTAAAATTATTACTTTGAGACACTCCATACTTCAAAAGGCACGTTGAATTTTTATCTCAGGATGGTTGTCGATAATATATTACACTGCATTTGGATCGCATTGTGGGTATCACCCTATCTTCCTAAAACCTATGTGTGTCCATTACGCAAAAACTGCTGAACGAACTTATTTATTTAATGTTCAATTATTTAGTTAAAACCCCATGATAAAACATGTCTTTACTAAGAATTTATTTATTATTTCTAACTAGTTGTTCCCCGCGGTGTTACCCGCGGACTAAGTTATTCTCCCGCAGTAAAACTAAACCTCAAAAGCACGCAGCCCGCGTGACGTGAACTATGCGGCGCGCGGTACAAAATTGGTTTATTTTCCAAAAATAAAAATCTTTTTCTAAAATAAAAGCCTATGTTTTTCCTTATTACATCAGCTAGCTACCAAAAACAAGTCCAATTCAAATCGGTCCAGCCGTTTCAGAGATTACCCGGAACAAACAGACAGACAGACCGGCAAAAATTAAAAAAATATAAGGCATATGTTCCCTATGTGGCATATATTTTCATGCATGAAAAAAAATTGCTACTTCAATGTTAGCGACACTTCAATTTCATTTATATGAATAAGTACAAACATAAGAATTAATATCAAGTAAGCCGACACGAAATTAATGTAGAAATAACAAATGCTTAAAATATAAATAAAATCAAGAAACTTTTTGGGCAGACCAAATTCTATAAAGTTCTTTTTAATTTTGAGACACATTTTATTTAATATTAAAAATACGGTGTGACTCTTAACAAAAAACTCGAAGATCCCCAAACTTTTGGAGCACAATACTTTTTCATTAACGAATATAAAACGGCCGATCAAAATTTATCACCGATAAAATGGGAACTTTTAATAAGTATTAAATAAAAACTACTTTATTACTTATTGGTTATTTTCAATTTGCTTTCCATTTTAGATAGAACTTGAAACGACCTACCACAGTATAAACGAGAACAGTACTACTAGGAAGGATAAGTGAATTATGTTTGCCTTATTTCTGTGCTTTATAAAACAGAACAAATGAATAAGGATTGGTGACAGCCATTCTCGTTTAACACTATGCGAGCCTTGTACTCTTTTACCCCCTATAGCATACAAAATCAAATAAATTTGTTTTTTAAAAACAAATAAAACATAATCATTATAGCTTAGCAATGAGTACCTAAATAATCTACTGAATTGTTTTGCACTGTGACCAAAAAGGTTTTTTAAGTCCTGAAGGGTTACCGCAATCTCTTAAAATAGTATTAGTATAATGATACGTTAGCATTTTTGTACTACAAAAGACGAGGTCATATTATTGTAACACTGTTTTAAGAGACGACCTGATTAAACAGTCGATAAGTATGAAAGGCTCATTTAAATTACCTGTCATTTGTTAAGGCAACATCATTGGCTCTTGGAATGTTTTCCTTTTATATAGAAAGGAGCTTGAAAATAGATTACAGTTGGCCAACTGCTTTCATTAGGGTTTGTGATAATGTTTTTTGTTATAGAACATGCTTAATGACTCTCTGTCCATTAGACTTTGGTGCGTTTCTCCTTTGTAAGACGCTGAATTATCATTAATACCTGTTTCAACAACATTCATATAACATATATCTATATGTTGACCCATTTGGTGTAATTCTTGAGACGTCGGCTAGTACACAAAGGGCTCCGGGTTCGATCTCCGGACATTACAAACATTTGTGTCCATGAATATGTCTGTTTGTATTAGTTTGGGTGTTTCCTTCACCGTAAGAGCGTCGGATAAACGTACATATCATTTCGTAAATATGAAAAGAGATTATTACGAGGCGGGATTTGAACTTGCACTCTACAGGTTGGAATGCAACATTTTTCACCAATGAGCCACCGACGCTTATAAAAACCCCTTTTCCTCAAGGGAGAAAATGGAGTAACATCATTTGTTTATGTGTTTTAATGGCATCATTATATTTCTCCCGCAAAAACATTAACAGTTTTGGTGTGAATTAGTTCCGGATTGAAGGGGAAGTAACGTTGTAAGGGGATAACGGTAGTAACTAGATTTGCTTACGTCGCAAGAAAGTTACTGGATTTTTTTAATGTTACGAAGTGAATAGGATTGTCTGGACGCTTACCTGATGGTAAGTGACACGCCTGACCATGACAGCGGCATTGAAGGAGACCAACAACTGATAAACAGTTATTATTCTGTATCAATGCCGCACTGCGCCCGACACCCGAGACAACAAATGTCAGGTCTCTTATACCCGGTAATTTCACTAGCTACAGTGCCTCATCCCGAAACACAAAAGTGCATAACACTATTATTTCACGGGACGATATCCGGCACTGCGGTGGTACCTACCTAGACGACTCAGTATCGAGTCTATCACCAAGTAACCATTATTATGTCCATGGCTTTTGTACCACTAATGTCTTTAGCCACTTACATGAAAGTATAGGTAATTTATTTGATAAAATATTGTTGAGATAAATCGATGATGATGATGATAAACAGTCTTTGAAGGAAACATTTTGACTTCATGCAATTTTAATATACGGTTATGAAATTCTTGTTTTTCATTTGGTTTGAAAGCCGACAAATTGACATAAAGCTTTACGTGTGAGCTTAAAGTCAATGTCGCTGTTATTGGTGTTATTGTGAAATGATTTTTTTTCATCATAGCTTGGATTTTAATATAGGTAGTACTTAGACTAGTACCCGATATTAAATTATATACTAAAATGTACCCATTAGTGGCAATAACGTACAGATTGGGCTTAGTATAAGTTTGTGTCACTTATACGTTGAAATCCAAAATTGGTCAGTCACATAGACATTATATTTGCTATAACAATGGACAGTTAACAATATTTTATTTATTTTTTGTATTTATCAGTGTCACCACGAAAAAATCATGCCCTGGGGATGCCGCCATCTCCTAAAAGAGAGAAAGAAAGAAAAAAAAACCATTAATTGACCGTACACGGTGGATCGAGCGTCGGTGGCTCAATGGTGTGGACTGTTGCCCTCCTGGGCTGAGGTTCATATCAATGCACGTTGGCTAACGTTATGTACGTTTACACAACGTACATAACGTTAGCCAACGCTCTTACGGGGAAGGAAAACATCGTGAGGAAACCTCTGCGCACGCCTGCGAACAGAT
>PQWD01005973.1:0-40725 GCA_019425675.1 Leucinodes orbonalis | reverse complement strand
GGCTTATGTGACTCGTATGTGTGGATAATGGCACTGTCGATGGCTGGGGCTGACATTTTATAGATTTTAATAAATTGAAAACATCCCTAGTTGAAAAGGTAGGTGTAACTGACCGTATACGCCTCTTTGATGCTGACGCGTCTACTCCATGCCGCGATGTGTCTCCCGTCAACTGCTCGGATAAGCTAGGTACTTTGAGGTTGCTCAGCTGGCGGCTGCGCTGGCGGCTCAGCTGACGGCTGCGCTGGCGGCTCGGCTGGCGGCTCAGCTGGCGGCTACGCTGGCGGCTCCGCTGGCGGCTCCGCTGGCGGCTCCGCTGGCGGCTCCGCTGGCGACTCCGCTGGCGGCTCCGCTGGCGACTCCGCTGGCGACTCCGCTGGCGGCTCCGCTGGCGGCTCCGCTGGCGGCTCCGCTGGCGGCTCCGCTGGCGGCTCCGCTGGCGGCTCCGCTGGCTGCTCCGCTGGCGGCTCCGCTGGCTGCTCCGCTGGCGGCTCCGCTGGCTGCTCCGCTGGCTGCTCCTCTGGCGGCTGCGACTTCGTCTCATAGGCAGTTGTCCGAAATCCACCCCTTGGTATTCTGGTGTAGCCAGACGCCGTTGAGGTAGATTTTCTCTTTCGAGTTCCATAATTCTGAAACTCATAACTATAGCTATGTACGCGCCCTAGGAAACCTACTTAATTTGTAATAATGAACGGTGAAATAACACGAAAAATAATATATAAATATCTCCAAATTAAGTTAAATATCTTCATATCAATATATCTCGGAAACGGAGCGACAGAATCAAAAATTAACAAAATTTTACCCCCCGTAGACCCCAACGCGACTCCAGTTGCAACCAATGAGAAACCGTTCGGGACCTTGGAGTGACTTCAGAGTTTGACCTCGGTGTGAGTCTCAAGTTCTGGTTGAAAAGTTTGTTACGAAGCCAATAACAAATTCAAAAATAAATATGATTGCCAAGTATGCTTAAATATCAATGTAACACTTTAACAAACCCACATTACCATAATTTATGAACTACCCACCAACTATTTTTATTTCGTAAAATGTTATCTGCGAGTAATTTGTGTCCGTATTACTTAAGTTGATTACTGACAATGACCACGACTAACAACTTCATTTTCAACAATACCCTCGCTAATCACAGCACTAAGGAGCGGATATATCCCACTTCTGAATTATAATAAAACTCATATTCCCACTCAATGCATTTATTGTAATCATATGATATAATACACTCACGCTCCCACTGATTGAATTTATTACAATATAACTAGGTAAATCATTATATAAAGAAAAGGCTGACCTTCAACAACAATATTATAATTCGAGTATCACAGATAACAAATTACGATTAACATTCAAGAGGTTAAACACAGTATTATTGGTACCCTACTTACACAGTTTAATCCAATTACTCACATAGACGTCCGTCCTCGACCGGAGCTCCCAAGCAAAAGTGACTCGATTCGCCATCATGGCCGCTAGCCACGTCACCGTTCATTCAGTGTGGCCAGTTTCAAATATTATAATTTCATTTTAAAACACAAAAGTATTCTCAAACCTTACAGTATGCATTTACAGATAAAAAAGTATGTTTATCCGTTGTTTCCTGGCTTGGTTAGGATATTGTACGCTGAATCACCTGATTGTCTGAAAATAAAGATGATTCCGTGTTTCGGAGGGCGCGTTAAGCCGTCGATCCAGGCTACAATCTTAGGATGGTAGTCATTAACACTCACCAATCTGCAACGGCCCGCGTGGTGGGCTAACAACCTAGTCTCTCTATAGCATAGCTGTGTGGGAGGGCATGTGCCCTACAGTAGATTGTTATAAGCTGATGATGATAAGGTAACTATGTTAAGCTCCATTTTTTTGCGACAGTGATTTCATTTGTTGACAGTAGGTTTTCCTGTTAACAATTGTTATGTTTTTATGATAGAAATCATCAATGATTACTGACTCATTAGATCATGTTAATGAGTCTTGTTTATTGTTGAGTCCTTTCTTACATTTGAATAATTGGTTATTTCACTTGTTAAGCCTTTATTTCAACTTTGATTTACTTTTGCTTTTTTATTCGAACATATTATTATGCAATGCATTCAAGACAATTGAATATTAATAAATACAATAACCTTGATGAAGAAAGGAGAGTACCGGATGCAATACGGCGCAAAATGGGGGCTTCATAGGTGATCATAGGTTCAGCATTGCTCTGCGGAAGGATAGAGAGAGAGAAAGATTATTATACAGTTGCTTACTAGAGACGTTCACTTGTTAAGTCACAGTATCTAGAAATTTTCTTTACCCTCTCTCTCTCTTTACTCTTTTGAAATATTAAAATCTCATACGGTTAAAGAAATGGGTGAGATTTAGATACTAACGTAAACTTCGGTATTTGCGAGCTTATGACGTTAAGTATTAGTTTACTATATACATTCCAAAACAAGAGCGTATTCCTGCCTTAAAGGCAAGCACCGGTGACACTTCTGGTGTCTTCGTTATTCATGGGCGGAGATGGTCACTTTCCATAGGGTGACTCTTTGGCTCGTTTGCTCCCTATAACATAAAACAAACAAAATCTCCCCATCCCTTTAAATATTTACTTTTCTCTCTCCACATTATAAGATTGGCATTGTAAGCACTCTTCGCAACTTTGGAGTTACCTGTATTCATGCTTGAGGTATCACTTACCATTAGCTGAATTGGCTGCTCTTTTGCTTACTTATGATCTAAAAGACAATGATGAAAAAAGTATAGATTCGTGATATGCTCACAAAACAACTGAAAAGTGTTCTGCATGCAGCGACAGCACACATACACATATTTCGAATGAGCGTAAATTTACCTAAACAAAGAGCCAACAACTGTATTCTCTTTGGCGGTTCGTTTTTGAGTCACGGGTAGCATATCTACCTTTATATATACGGAATATCATTGCCAAAAGAGAGCAAGTTCACGTCTATCACTTTTGTGATTTGCCAATGACTCCGGATGTCTCGAGATACTGAGTAAAAAATACTGTTAAAAGCTGTTCCAATATCAAAGGCCTTTGACCTTTTACGTAACATACTCGAAGATAACTAACGTCCGCATTCAAATTATGATCTGTCACCTTGACAGTTGACAGTTATCGTTCGACGAACTGTCAGAAGTTATCTCCCGTGTAATAGGTATTTAGAAATAGTACCGTTATTCAGATCAAGATTTCAGAATTGGCCAGAGTGACGACCAAACTATTAGAATGTTTATTTTGTGTGAACTTTTACTCTCTTTTATAAGTAGGTATTTTCTTAATATATTTCTTTTCAATCAATATCTCTATTACATAAAAAAAAAATCTTACGTCGATATATCCGTGAGGAGTGGTATCACAACCTTATAGGAAAATAAATGGTTCGGTACTAAGTCGTCTGGGCAGGTACCACTGCAGTGCCAGATATCGTCCCGTGAAATTGGAGTATTTTGCACTTCTGTATTTCGGAATGAGGGCACTAGCTAGGAAAATTACCGGGTATACGAGACTTAACATCTGGTGTCTCAGGTGACGGGCACAGAGCAGTATTGACGGAAAAATAATGACTACCTACTGTTATTTTATATTTCCCTTAATATTGCTTGTCATGGTCAGGCGCATCACTTACCACCAGGTGAGCACACTGACCGTCCGGTTCACTTAAGGCATAAAAAAATATCTTCAATCTCTGTCATATATCTCTGTCAAAGTATTACTTTATACATACCAGTATTACCTAAATACGAGTATTATCCAGCGTTAAAGCGGACGAAGTCTTGTTTACATGCGCTAATTATCCAAGTAAGTTTTAACCCGAATCAGTTCGTAGTTAAGGTATTAGCAAAATGACGCCATTAAAAGTTTTCCCCAAGATTATTACCGTCACCCGTTGTGCTGAGACGGGACTTTTTTCCAGTAATTGTGTCACCATTCAAATATACAATCGAATTAAATATGTATATTCAAAAAACCTTTTACATAGTCTTTTGAATCGTCTGTTTATATTTTCTTACCGGGCACCGCTTTTGCTGCGTGACCCTGAGGTCTTGGGTTCGCAATTACAAATCCCCGGGGAAACGTCACTTTGCGCGATGCTAGTTTGGTAAGGACATTGAAGACTGAATAACTTGATTATCAGAAAAGATAATTCTGTGCAGCGGAGGGCACGTTTAGCCGTATCAGTGCCGGCTACAATATAAGAGTGGTAGTCATTAATACCCAATCTTCATTGGGCCTTAGTGGTGGGTTACGGCCCAATATCCCCATATATGTGTGCTGCAGTGGGTCGTTAAAGGCTGATCATGATGATGAATACAGTCCTATATATTCTTTTGACTTCACTTTAGATGTAAGTGGACCCTTCGAGACTCAAGCTGACTTCTCCAGCTCTCACCATCTTTTGAACAATAATCGAAGCTCTGTTTATCAGTTATGGTACAGGACCACCGTGGCGGTAACGATCTAAAGCCCTTGAACCACGAAAGTTGCCAAGGAAGGCCTCATCCAATTAATGTGCATCTGTTATGATGATATTTCATGTAGAGTATGGTCAATTCTCTATTTCCATATAACAATAGATAATTTTATTTGCAGCAGTGGGCGTTTTGGGCTTAATCCCTGTTTAAGGTAATGCATTCAACAGCTGGACCTATTTGTATTTCACCAGATATCCCAGTTTCCTCATCCAGCCTCCATCAGCGGCAATTTGCAAAAAGTCGGTCCATCGAGCCGGCAGGCACCCTACGCTTCGCTTGCCAAGACGCGGTCTCCACTCCAGAACTCGTCTGCTCCAGCGGTCATCAGTTAGCTCGCCGAATCAGCATATTAAAGGGAAATGCGAGCTATTTTGGTAACCTAATTTCTCTTACGGATAGCAATAGCATTTCTGATTGAATCCCTGAGAGAGAATCTTTTTGTGTACTGTATATATGAAAATAAGTGACCTGTCTTGGATTAAATACTTTGTGAATCATCAATTTCTCTGTGATCTACATTACCTACTCAATAAAACCACTGTTTGAATTGGATAGTAATATCAGAGCGTCGTAGGCTCAATGGTGTAGACTGTAGCCTTCCTATCGCGTAGGTTCAAATCCCGCCACGTACCAATGTTGTTACGCATTTTCGTAATTATATATACGTTTATCCGACGCTCTTACGGCGAAGGGAAACATCGCGAGGTAGCCTGCGCACGCCTGCAGAGAGATGAAAAGGTTGTGCATGAAGTCGGCCAATTCTCACTGGGCCCGCGTGGACGACTAAGGCCTATACACCCTATACAGGTAGGTTCGTGCCCCTCGGTGGGGACGTTTAATGAGCTGATGATGATGATACGTGGATACAATTGATGATTTTGATTATTAGGTAGATATGTATAGGTAAATATTTTCATTGTTTTATTTTTATAGTTTGAGTATATTTTGTGTACCTACCTACCTTATATACTTTGATTATCTTAATTAGTCATTATGAAACTATCGATTTGCGTCCTACAGCTCTTTGTAAATCATTTATAAACTCAAATTAAACTTTATTATTCAAAATGTATTATTATGTGCTCTATGTGATTCTACAATTATTAAGAAAGAATATTTTGCTTTGTAATGTTTTCATAAATTGTTGCTCCATTTCATCAGCCTTCACTATTTCTGGTGGAACGTGTGGATTCTGTGAGTTTGTCGTCGAAAGTATTCAGGTCAGTGGGTCATTTAGGAAAAGAAAGATATGAGTACACTTCAATACGAATTTATTCTCTTTGATAATACATTTACTTCAGGTAATAAAAACGCCCGCTGAGCGGTAAGGTACATGGACACAATAATAAATTAACTTAATACTAAATCAGTCTAACGGTCGCGCTGTACGCGCCTCGGCTTAGCCTAGTATCACAGATAAGTAGAGCGGTGGGTCGCTGGATGCGCACGCGGCGTGCTGCGCGGGCCGGGGGTCACTCGTCCGAGGCTGACGATAGCTGTGTGCTACCGCCCGAGCTGAACGAGCCCCGACACGCTGCCGCCTCCGTGCCGTTTCCCTGGGCTTGCGTCTCCCCCCCACTGCCAGGAGACAGCGTCCGCAGCAGTTCCAAAGCGGCGCGCGCTCGCTGACCATCAGCGGCTGCAGCAGACGCCGCTCCAGAGGCGCGCTCCCACGCGTTTTTTTCCGGCAGCAACAGCCGTCTAGCTTCTCTTTGCACGCGACGCGAACGCAGCGCGAATAGGAACGGCGAAGCAGCGGCTGCCAGAAGAAGCAGCGCCAGCGCGGGAGTCCGCACGCATTCCGCCAGTCCAGGCATGGCGGCGGACACCACTGCCGCAGCAGCGTGGGGCACGTGCAGCATTACTAGCGCACCCGTCAACAGACCCACTCGGGCCGCTCGAGATTCTTCCCTATATCTAAATAATGATGCGTTTGAAATGCGACAGCGGATCGATGTGATTCTTGAACCGCTGTTTGAAGGCTGCGGTGTGCGGGGCTGCACAGCCAACAACGGGGCCGCGAGCAGCGGCGCTGAGCTCACGGCCGGCAGACCCTTTCTGAGGTCCTCATGCGATTTTCCCTCTTTTCGCGCGTTTCTAAGACTCGCGACAGATGGGCAACGAAGCGGACGCTCAGGTGGCAGCAAGAATGGGCCAAATTTGCGATCAGTGTCACCAGTTGTATTATCGGGTGCATCTGGTACGTCTATTCTCAAGGTGAGACCCTCAGCTTCTTCGACTAGTTCTGGTAAGTTTGCCGGCGGCTCGTGAAGTTGTAGCGCGCTGGCTCCATGCGCTCGTGCTCGGAGGCCCGAGGATCGTGCAGCGCGATATATTCTCGCGTACATGACACATACTGTAGCTGCCGGAGTGACTATTCCCAATATTAAGTACACGATGTAGTAGGCCAGCTCGACTCCCTGTACAATGGGCTCGAGCGGGTAGAAGTGTCGTACAACAGCGATGGCGGCGCGGATACCCGCAGCGCTTGCAGCCGCGAGCCATGTAACCGCACAAAGCGCTGCAGGGCGGCGCTGGAGAAGTCGTGTGTGACAGCGCAAAGGGTCTGTGACTGCGTGGTGCTGATCTAGCGCAATCAGCATGACAGACAGTAGAGCTGCAAGACTGCAAGCCGACGCCGCAGAGTCACCAGCTTCAATCCATATAGCTACGTCCTCCTGGCTGAGTGCTCGCCGAAAAGCGCGGGCGCGAGCAAGGAGGTGGTCAGCAGATTGGTCGCCAAAAGGTTGATGACGAATCTGTAACAATAGAAAATGTACATAAGCAAACATATTTACGCAGGGGCTTGTTGACATGTCCTCAGGTGTTCTGAAGCGGTCGAATAAGGCGCAGTTCGCGCAAGGTGAACGCAAACATCGGTGTAATAATTCAGAATAGAGGTGACATATTGTGGTTGTTACAGTTCGACTCGATTTAACTAATAATATTCGATGTTGATGGGGGGAGTTGCGGCTGTTTTTGCACAAATGGGTCATGTTTACTAACATTGTTTTCCGCTCCATGTGCCATGACCATTTGCACACAAAACCGAACCCCTAACGTGACACGGTCGAATATTCTCGTCCGTTTTCTCTTTAACTACGAGTGTACTTGTTCTGGATATGTAAGGTTTTCTGAATCATTCTTCACCTATAAAATAAAATGGTTACGAGTATGTGCAATCCTACATTTACTGAAATCACTTATTGGCGGAACCAAGTATTAATTATGTGTTCGTTTTAAAATATTTAACACAAAAATAACTTAAAGTAATTAAGTTTGAGATAGTGCTAAAACTATATGCTTTGTACGTGAAACATCTTAACCCCGAAACATGTTTATTGTATGCACAATAAACATATTCAGTTTTAAAATTTGAAAGCAGATGTGCTTCATTAAAATTTGTTCCCGATGAGCTTTTCCGAGTGGTTTATAAAAATAATGACATCTTAAGTAAAGTGTTCCTATTTCATTTTTATCGCGCTAATATTGCCGATTTAGATTGCCCGGTAGTTAATACAGGCATTGAAATGTTTATAACTCATTTTATATCATTGCCAAGGGAAGGTTATTCATAAAATCTGGAAAAATAAACATTGAGCGGAGACTGACAAAGGTTAATTGTTTAACGGTAACGTTGAGGAGATGAATGAATTTCATAACTGTCTAAATAAAATTAAAAAAACGTTTGTGATGTCTTACAAATTTTAAAGGTGCTTTTGTCATTATTAGTTAAGGAATATTTTTAAAGGAAACCTTATTACGTGTATATATCAGAATTAGTATTTAGGACTAAATATATCTTTATATTCCGACGATGTTTGGCATTAATTATTAGTAAGTTGGGTCTTATTGATATGTATAGCTAAAAATTAGGTGCTTCTGCTAGTAACAGTTCGATGATATTTCCATCATTGAGATGGCACAAAAGAAACGCGATCCTACCAGACTCAATGGTCCTTAGTTTCCATAGTAACTATATGTCATGGCCATCCTATAAATACTGAAGACATCCAACATCCAGAATGTTCCTGGACTCATGTATAAGTAATAAATGCCCTTGTGAATTTACAAGATGTGACATTGGTGGTGCGACCTTCATGCATCCCAGATTGCCATTTGAAAATCAAATGGTTCGTTTAAAGTTGCACATATTCGTATTTTACATGCATTTTTTCATCTGTAGGCGGAATCGTTTTTGCAATCGATGTGAATTTATGAATTGTCAACGTATATTTATTTATATTATCAAGGATGTGTTTGCTTTTATTTGCAATGTAAAAGTCGGTCTTTTAGTAAGTTGGCAAGCTTCATATCAGACTTGCATAATTTAGTGAAAACAGAATTTCTAACTCCAAAATATCGTATGTCTCAAGTGACCATTCTTGACGTTCTAACTTGATTCGATCTCTGGCCAATTTTGCGAATATTCTCATGACCATTAAAAGATAACTGTCGACAAGCCTTCGCAGTTTCTACAAAACGGCTGTTTTCGAAACCGTGTCGAGGCCAATTATAACCATGAGTTGTGCCCACATTGAAACGTATAAGTATACATAACCTTAACTTTTGTTGTACACATAGCTTCCTATCTGCACGTAATGTTCTTTATCAACATTATCAAAGAAAGAGCTAATAATATTGCAGACGATAAAACAGGAGTTATATCAGTTACTATATCAGATGTCGAAATAGTTAAACTTGAAATCGATAGCGAGATAATTTTTCAAACCTTAAAAAGAGACATTGAAAAAACTAGCACATAACTGTATCTAGATGTAATGTAATCAACGAACGACGGTAATGTTTAAATGAGCCTTGGCTACAGTGATTTAATAAGTCTGTCTTACTTATTGTTTGTCTAAATTGTAATTTTTATTCAACATGAGAAGCTTAATCAGATTTCAAAATCAATCAGTGTCGCAATCATATAAAAGTGTAGCAAGCCTATCAATTATTATTGAGTTCATAAAAAAATCAACGCCAGACACCTTGACATATTTATTGAAAACCTGACATAAAAAATAATTAGAAACCGTGCCAACATTCGGGAAGGAACAAATTAGCACGAAGAAGATTTTATGTTACTTGCCATTAATGTCATCTGCAAATTAATGATATCGACGTTATTTAAAGTTGATCCCTTATTAGAGAAACAAAATATTTTTTGTTAAGTTTTAAGTTTAACTATTATCTAACTTTATTTACAACTTTTTGTTTTTCCAAACAACCGAAATTTAATCCAATTAGCTCAGTTTCATCAAGTGTTCGAAATTGTACTGAAAGGTAATAACACCTTGAAAGTTTGATTAGACTCCCGTCGGGAATCTTATAAATACAAACAAGACAACAGATAAAGGTCTTATTGAGCAAGAGGATGTGAATAATGTACATTCCGTTTTAATCAAACGTGTTTATATTCAGAATTGAACATCAGTCTTATTAGTAATTTATTTTGTACCTTTACCAATTAATTTCAGGTAAAGATAAATATTTTGTAAACATAACGCTAATTGTGGATACTAAGGTCAGATTAAGCAAGAAGACCTTTTTTGTTTACGTTTTATCCGATTTGTTTACTATTAGGTTGTTATCTTTAAAATTTTAGTTCAGTACGTTATCGTAAGACTGAATTTCTAGTTATATTTACTTAAATTTGGCTTCAGATGTAATAAATATGTTGATAACAAGGTCGGGGAAACCCGCAATAGTTAAAACTGTCACTTTTAAAACTTGTTTCGCTATTGAGGCGTATCGGTGCACAATTTATTTATTAAATAGTGTTGATTTGTGAATGTATTTTTAATCACGGATTTACTGTTCCTTCTTTTCAATTTAATGAACCACTCAGAACTCTTGTTCCTCTTTGGAAACAAGGTTGCAAAATTAAGACTAATTTGATAGTATGTGGGTCAGCTGTTGGTTTCTCAGCTCACCTGTTGGCTTTGTCGTGAATGGACCGTACACGCAATAACAATGTTACCTTAAGTATATTAGAAACTTGACACGGTTAAGGGTCGACTGTCTTCATGGCATCAACTAATATCCGCCTCTAATGAATATTGGTGACACGCCTATTAATTATGACGTCACTCTTAGCTAAAAGGAAATCCTCATTTAAGAGAGTTTAAAGAGAGGGTGAAACAAATTGCTAAATAATTACGTTTTTGAGAATAATATTTTTTAGTAGTACGATGACGATTTGCAATAATGAGATTCGTTTGAATGGGACTCGGTTGTGGACATTATGGCACATCCATAATGCCACAACAACAACACTGTTTATGATACATTGTTATTATAAACCCAAACTTCAAATTCCGTTTTTTAACAATCGCATTTAAACAATCAATTCAGAATAAAAACTGTTGCACAAATAAAATATATAACGAGCACGGAAACTTTATCATAGTGTTGTTACATTGTAGGAATGCGATGTATTCAAATAACACCAATAAATAAAATAATATGTATGAGTATATTATATTCATTAGACCGCAAACAGAGAGTCAACCGCAGTGTATACGTCTGATGAGTTGAATGAAGGTTTAAAAGCAAAATTTAAGGTTTTGATATCAAGTAGTAGCATATTCGAAGATATTGCAATAATAGGAGTGATATAAGCTTACACACCATTATAATGTAGTTATAACGAACGATTTAAAGACAATAGAATACGAAGTACTTGTAATAATGCGATGCTTCTAGTTAATTAATAGTGCCATTTAACAACTGAGAATATATTAGAACTTTAGAATTAATGATTGGTGGGAGTTTAAGGATTTTTCCGCTTGTACGTACATCTGCCTTCCTTTTATGAAGTTTATTAGTCATTCTTGACATGTGTCAAATTTTTATTAAAAATCAGTTGGCTTCGACTAAGTATACTTCATCCAAGCACTTGGCATTATAAATTAAGTTTTCTGTTAGGATCTAATACGCTTGCAAACTAAATATAATAATTGAATTTCTGAATTTATTAAAAGTTTTATAAAATGGATCACAATTTTTATTGTGAAGATAGGAACTTTGAAAGTAAAATAATTTAAAATCGAATTAGTTTCACATTTAAAGTGACCGTTACATGTCGTTACTTATCGTTCCATTAAGTACTTAAAGAACTGATAGAAAAACAATGGTCACGACAGCAACCTTGCTTTTAAAGGATTATCATTCTTTTAATATTAATGCATTCAATGTAGAATCTTATAGAAAAATACCCCAGATATTCAGGGTCATGATGGACATGGAAATAATTTTCATAATATATCATGCAAATTATTTTCTTTTAAAAAGTAATTCAACCTTTTTGGAAAAGGTGTCCTTAAGGGAGCTTAATTAGGACCAACTTTTTGTAGTGTCTTCCAAAATAACATTTATTAGTCACAAAATTGACGTCAGGAGGTCGTCAGAGCCAAGACACTACCAAGACTCGTGTATCGATACCAGATAAGGCATCGACAATGACAGGACACGTGCTAAATAATATTGGCGAAAATGATCCATTACAATGGTAATGAGTATATGACTGTTGTCAATGCTATAATTAATGACGATTGATTGCAGCGCATTTCATGGTGTGGAATGCAAATAAGCTAAAAAGTTGATGGGCGCACGACTTTGAAATTGAAGTATATTTTATGTGATTTCATTTTATATGGTATGTTATAAAATCTATCGTTTCCTACATTAATATAAGAACCTAAACAAAAATAATAATCATATATTTGTAAAATACATTATAATTATAAAATCAGCCTCTTTAAAAGAAATAATATTGTTATCTGTATTCGATGACGATTGTTTATTAACTGAAAGCGGACTGAATAACTCTTAATTAAAAGCTGTTAGGGAACACATTTGACAAGTATACGTATTACAATTCTTAGGTATTACTAGTAGCTAAGCAATGTCTAATGCATGTCTTGTAATAAAACCTGTTTTGAATCCTGCATTACAACTCCATAGTAAATGAACTCTCTCTATACGGTTTCTTGCACGGAGCTGTTCAACTAAATGACAACTTACCAAAACATACAGATAAACAACGAATTGCGTAACTTAAATAAGAACACAAAGATTTTGTAATCAAAATAATGTATGCAATTAATAGATATGTTTTGTTGATTTTAAGCGACGTTTTTCATCTCGCCAGGAAGTTTGATAAAGGTCGATTAAGTTGTGGTATGGAGTGTTTTATAATTATAACGTCAATCGCATATTGATAGTAATGAATATGATTATCTAATTGTATTTATGTGACCCTAACCTTACACGTGCACACGTAATGTACAACGTTTGTTTCAACAAATGAAAGTGACTTAAGCCTCTACTAATATAAAAAAAACATCCTAAATAAAATCCTCGCATTGAAACGTTTTTATTTTAGTTTCATCACCCCCTTTGTTTTATAAACAAATATAAATTAAATATTTATAGTAAAAACAGGTACATGAGAAACGAGTCTCCTAATTTCAGAGGTATCTTTTGATATCAAGCGAATACTCGTAAATTAACAGCCCCAATCATAAATAAAGTGTCAATGAATTCGCCGCAAGTGTCAAAGATCTCAACAGTTTGATGAGGATAATTTCGATTCCTGTCCGTGCGTGAAAAATGGGAATGTGATAATGGTACCAAGTATGGTAAATAAATCTTGAAACTTATCCGTAATATATTAAAATCTATTTCACATATTTATGGCATAACATTTTAACTTCAATATGCACAAACACAAGCATTTACTTATTGTTCTGTGATCAAGTCTATAGTTACAAAACGCTCTGCAACAACTGTTTTCCATACATACAATAGGGTTTTTTAAAGTATGACTCGTGTGTTCCTCCATTGTTAGCGACCTTCGATTATATATTGAACGATCATTATTCAACAATAGTCTCAATCATTTCGTCGGTCATCATAGGGAAGTGGTAACCATTAAATTCTATAAGATTATTCAAAAACTCATAGCACGTCTATGGTTTATAATATTGTATCGGGTAAATCCCTTTGAAACTGTGTCGAGTACTCGAGTTCATGTTTTTCCTCTTCATCAAAATGTATCAGTGATGATTGTAACGAAACAAAAATCCGATTTAACTTTTGAGGCACACTTTATTGACGTGATAATTTGTTATTTGGCAATCACATTTGGTTTATTACTTATTTGTTTTAAAAAAAACCTACGCTTTATCGGAAAAAGGTTGTTTAAATTCGAATAATTAGCAGTTATTGCTATTACAAATTAGTTATGCTATATTTCATACACGTTGATATTTGGTTTCTCAATTGCCAGCGATTTGTCTAGAATTCAAGGTGTCATTCAACTAAGCGTTTGTTTGGCCAAAGTTTTTGACTTGATGCCAGACAAGCCTAGAGCTAACATCGCACTGATTAGTGAATCATCGATATTACGGCACGTTCAGTACAAGTTTTATGAAGGCAATGCTCCTATGACCTGTTACCTAGTATTTTACATTAAGTTCACAAGTAGAATCTGAATATTTAGAAGTAGAAGTAATATATATATATATATATATAACGTACGTATTACATGTTCAAAGACATATACAATAGTAGTACTTAATTAAAAGATAACTTTAATTGTCTTTAAGTCACGGAAGTCTGAAACGCTAAATCAAAACGACACAGACACGCTTCGAGGCTGTAGTTAAAGCAAAATATAGTGAAAGGAATGTGGTATAACAAAACGTATCTTTTTGTAGACAAAGATTCTTAATATTAAAGTACGATTAGTGTTGAAGGGCACGCCAATTAAGAGTTTATATAATTATCAATAAGGAAAACTATGATAAATGGCACAGTTTAATATTGCAATTGAAACTAATTTAAAATATCACTAGTACATAATCCTAGAATTAGTGTCGATCAAATTTAATAGTACATAAAAAGTTGGTTACCACTATTTCTTGGGAAATAGACAGCCATTTGTTTTACGCTGATATTTAATGACATTTAGAATTCAATATAAATTGGAAACCGCAAAATATTACCAAATGTAGAGAGCACACACATCATCCATTAATTGTAATTTCTACCGGCATGCATAATAATCGTGGGAATCATTTCGTTTTGCACAAATTATTTTGAGCTAGCAACACAAGATCAATACGAACTCAAAAATAAAATTCTAAAAACAAAAGCCCACTATTTGCATCTTTCAATCAGACAGAAGCATTCTCAAATTCCGTTTCATATTCATTAGAGCAAATTGCGATACATGTTCACGTAAGCAAAAACAAAATATCCGAATTTGAATGTCAGAATGGAATTTCAAATGCTGTCTGATTTTTTCACAAAACAATGGTAATTGTAAGTATTTTAACGCGTCACTGCATGTCTATTCTGCTCGTTGGAAGTGTTGCAGCATTACTTTGCAATGTTAATAGATTCACTTTGTTTTAATTTAAAATCAGTTGCTCCATTGTATACAATTATGAAATAAAGTGTCCAAATTTTTTTTTCTTATCTGACAGTTCTCTATTAAATGACAGTTTGTATGATAAAAAATGCGATCTTTCCATTATTGTACCTATGATTTGTAAGTATTTGTTATAAACATTAAAACTACTTCAATATTGTTTGACATTTGAATAACTTTACGAGTAAATACAAGTACAATTATGTACACTCCAGCATAAATTTTTTTGGAGTGATACTAACCGAAAATCGCAATAAATTAAATCATTTCATTGCTAATAGCCTATTTTCTATTAGCAGATTTATCGAGCTACGACTTAGCCTTCACCTGAAAACATGAATGCCGAGGTAATATCATCAGAGACACTGTTGTGACCCAATTTCTCTTCGTACCTACCAAGTAAGTGCATCCCAAGGATGTCAGACATACGACATTTTCTTCGATGTTATCGTGCAAGGAGTTTCCAGTATTCGATTTTTGTTACCACCTTCACAATGTGTAACTATAGTAGCTTCGTGGTATACTAAACGAACTAATTTTACCAACGACAGATTTTCGTATTTTAATGCATAGAAAAGTAAAGTCACTTCTTTCATATAATTCTTAAAATTTTATTTATTCATATTTTCCAACATTTGTTTTATTTGGATTAAGTAATAAACATCCCGAGCTTCTTGTGAAGCTTTGTACATTTCAAAGTTTCTTAAATTTTTGTTCAACCCTATAAACTCCCGAGTTTAGAAGACGTGGGGAAAATTATTCTTTTGAAGAGCACTTAACGTCATTTAGATGTCCGTTTGAACTAATTTTCAAATAACTTTTGATTTATATTGGTGGTTTCATACAAACTTTCCATTTTCGCCTGTTTGCAAAATGAAACACAAGAGGTGTTCATATTTTACATCATCTGAAGTTTTTAATCATTATTATTTATTTTTTGTCTTGTGTCCACCCTGTTTTTTGTTTGTTTTGTATTATAGATGTGCTCTTTCAATAATAAAGTTTTTAACTGTCCATTATTCTCATATACCATTTGCATCTATTGACTGAATAGAATCAATTACACATGTAAAACAACTTGCATTACAGTTACCGGAATGTAGGTAGTGGGTTCCGGGCCCGATTCTAGTTGGCACAAACCTTGGCATCGTAATTGCTGTTACTTAGTATTAACGATTCCGATGATTACTGCACAAGATTGAGGACAAGATCATTAGGATGTAAAGTTATATAATGACGTTATTTTGTATGCAAAATATCTAGGATACGTTTCTGCATTCTTTGACTTGTTAGCTGAGAGATGACCATTTCCATCTTTATTAAAATAATGCAATAATGAAGCTAATATTAACCTCATTTAGTGGTGTACCTTTAATTTTTTTAATGTCATATACTTATAACTATGTTCTTACATATTTTTAACACATAAAAGTATTTTAACAATAATGCTTTCCTAGTTAGTACTGTTTTGAAGCACACAGAGTAGTATGTACTGTTTTAAATCACACAGAGCGGTTCAAATAATAAACTTTTTTTTTTAAAATTTTTGCCGTCTAACGTCTTCGGGATTTATTGGGCGAGTGGCGAACGCAGATGGCACACAGTTAAGACGACTCTGTAATGAAATCTATAAATGGATTTTTTTGTAACGTAATATTACTCTCATTATTCCGCAAATTATGCTAGGCTTATTAAAATAAAAAGCCTACAAATGCCATAAGATCGTAATCATCCGGTATCACATTAATATTCAACATATCAAAATATCCCTGAAATCACTTCATATTCGTAACATTCACTGCTCAAATTGAATTTTGACCTTCATACATGAGGAAATCGAACGCTAAAAAAGTAAAATGACGATAGACTGTCTGGGGTTTCGGAGCGATAGGTAAAGAGAATGGTTTTTACGTCAATGAGATATAAAGGAAAGTGTAATAATTAAACTTTAGATCCTATTTAAAGGGCATAATAATATAGGGTAATACCCTAGCACTTGCTTGGTGATTGCTGAATAAGTAATGCAGTGACCAAGATGATTGTTTTTTTTTCATTAAAAAAGTGTATTTGACATCTAACAGGTGCCTAAAGACACGTCCAATGGCTCGTTTGGCATATAATTAATGAAGTAGGCATGCAAAAGAACACTTATACTGTTATAACACATGACAACGATTGCTCTATTTAATAACTTATACTTTATAGTACCTAGTTAAATAAGTGGCGTTATTTTATATTATAATATTGGGACTTTCACGCTATTATATAGATTAACATTATCTCATATTTTTTTTAAACTGTCAATATCTAAACCATTAATGATTTAGTCGCAACTTGTTGTTAAAATAAGTAAATTTTGTTTATTTATACTAACAACAATGATGTGCAAAACACAAATAGTCATATTCAAGTTAACATGGTCATTCCGATATCGTAAAACAAACAACACGATAGCATAGTGTTTCTTTAAATAAACATGTCCTACTGCTTGCAATATCAATAGTTCCTTATAATAATAATGCAGACTTCAATATTATTTAATTCCATTAAAATATACCGAGTTAATATATAATATGCTGTGCTCCGCGCTTTGGGGCGATGCAGTGATATTATCTGTCACCTTTTCGTGACGGGTGTTGTCTCTATGTCACTTTTTCGTAATTATATTGGTATATCATAGCTAGCCCTAGTTTTAAGAATACGACTGTCATTACTTACTATCTGGTGACATTTTATTGCTTTCCAAACCAATATTACAAAATAATTACAAAACACTGCATCACTAAATACTCAGTATGGTTATAAAATAATTTTTCGAACAAAGTCACTGACAATGTGTTATGTAATAATAAATAAATGTAAATACTATGTCATATGCATAAAAACATAGTAACAAGTAAAGTTAATAAAAGCATGTTAAAAAAGAAGACATTATATATTATCAAACATTTCTACTGCACCCTTATAGAATGCTAAAATGCATTGTATAAATAAATAGGTCAATGCAATCACTAAATGCAGCTCACCAAGGTAAAACCTAGGTCCAGATGGCGTGCTGAGAAGACCTCGACAGTTTGTTAGCCAGCTAGATGATTTAGACTTCCCTGTTAGAATATAATTTAGAAATTGTTTTACATTTCTGTTAAGCATTAACTGTACTAAGCTTTTATTCATTCGCTATACTATTAAGGGGGATGAGAAAATTATTTGTAGTTTTTATTAATGCTTACTTTGAATAAAAGTATAGAATATAGTGAATTTGATTTTATGGTATATATTTTTTCATTTCTTTGATAATTTTATTGTAGTAAATTTAAGTTTAAGTAACAGATTAACTTGATAAAGATTTTTAGTTTGTTGTTAATGTTTTAGTGTTTTTTTTATTGTATGTTTAAATAAACACTTCGTTAACTTCATAAAATAGCTTTGCTCAAGATAGAACAGTGTGTTAGTTTTTCGATCAAATTATAGTTCAAAATATTCATAAATTCCTTTAATATCAAGTTTACATGACTTATTGTTTTCAAGTGTTTACGCTCATTCGAGTTACCCATCTTGAGAATCACGTACGTATAATGCGTCAAACTGTGATTTTACGATTGACGTAAGGACTTCGACGAAGAGTATGCGAATTTCCTTATTAGGGCATTTAGATAACTGTTTAAAGATTTTAAACTCTTACACTTTAAACTACGGGTGACATTATAATTTCTTTACATCAATTTAAAGGTAAAAGTTCAGTGTTGATTAGTTGATATGATTATATGAAGCTAAATACAATAACCTGTTCATGCTTATAGTATATCTATGAATCAGAATATTTTTGTACTTTTCCTTATTCGCGAATAGAGACATAATACGAAATATATTTTTCTAGTGACTTATCTCCAGGATAAAAATCAGACGGGGGATCATTCAAATATTAAAAAATGCATGTTATATTCTGAAAAGGTGACCCATATATATATATTGTTTTTTTTTATTAGTAGCTTATGCTATATGTTATAGCACAAGCTACTAACTAACTACTAAATACAATTACTTCTCAAGTCAAGTCTAAAAAACTGTTCTAAAGATACATCATTTTAAATTTCATCTATTTTTTACAAGTCACCGGGTATTAACATAATTTAAATATTGCATCACCGATTTGTTGATAATGTAGGCGATATCCTTTTACGCTCAACGTGTGATTAAAGAAGTCGTTAAATGTCATGACATAGAAGTAAAGAATCAATTTATTAATTAATAACATTGTCATATGCTGTATTTGTATGAAATGAGCAATGTTCGTTTTTCAAATATATATTTTTTAAGTTTTTTTTTCAGATTTTTCATGGCCAGTACAAAAATAAAACAAACAGCCTGACATTATATTATTACCAAAAACATAATTAAAATAACAATGATGTTCAAATCAAATGTGTACAGTATTACATTGAACATTAAGGTCAAAATTAAAAACTGTATCAATAGCGCAATTAAGGCGAGGCCAGAATATTTCCTACTCAAACAACCACGGCCCTTACAGTTACACAATAGCGTAACACGAAGTTTATGCAGCCATAGATGGTCATGTGGTACAGGTTTTGTTGCATAAAAAGTAAAAATTTCTTTTTTATTAAACGGTTCTATTTTCAGCTTACTACTGGTAAATTATATCTTGATAGAAATTTATTTTACTCGTGTTATATGTAATATTTCATTAAAATGACATCATTATTAAAATACATTAAGTTGAAAACAGGTCATTGCAAAAAAAAAATTACTGGCAAGCAGATTTTATTACCGTAGACTAGTTTTTTTAAGATGGCGGGTTATTCTTGATAGTCTTATATAAATGTAATATCTAGGTTTTTTTTAAATTCTTTGAACTAGTATCGACAATACGTCTTTTTTCATCAGTGACGCTACGTGTACTTTCGAATTAGTATTTCTATCAAAAACAAAATAAGTAAGTACCTAAACTATATAAATTATTTAAACGAAATCATATTTTACATTTAAGCTTTCTAGAATGATCGCTTACTTTCATGTTTGTGACCAAAAATGGCGTGCTTTCTTCTAGGGTTGCCAAAAATGCAAAAGTTACAGTAATATTAGAAAATGACATCTGGCGTGTTGCAATAAAAACGCAATTTCATTTTTTGTGTTCAAATCCTTTAAACTATCAATAATACCAGATAAAATCATAAAATTGATATAAATTGAGGCTCTATGCAAATTTCACTGTTAACTTTCCATTTCAGATCTTGTTTCATTGTTTAGTACATGACACTTCTTTATTACAACTCATTAAAAGATGGCTTACCTATGGCCAGAATTGTACTGTATTTTAACATTCAATTTTTTGACAACCCTTTACCTACTATCTACTGTTATTTTTAGCAATACGCGATACATAACTGTCCAGTCGCATGCTAAACCAGCCTAAATTCAAAAGTATTCGTGTCTGACTGAAGATTTGTATTGCGGTATTAGAATATTCTGTAGAGGCAATGAATTGGCCAAACTTTATGGTATTGGGAGGAATTGACATGACAAAAGAGGTTTGGATTCACCTATTTATAAAGACATAGATACAATTATTTTTTTGTTTGTATTTTACATCTTTTGTCTTGAAACTTTAGTTGGTGATTGGTGAAATATAATATCTTCTTGTCTATTCTTCAAAGGCTCAGAACATTCTCAAATGTCTATGGTTTTTCCCACCGCAACTTAGTAAGTGCAGATGACCAAAACCTTTAAGCATGCTTTTGACAGTACAGAAAACTATTTTAAAAATATACATATTTGCATTTTACCCAAGCATGCTAAGACTGAATGTTATTACTAGCTGTCTAAGTTGTAGCTATTTAGCATTCTGTTACCGCAGCTGTCTAGATAAGATGGATCAATTTAGTGTAGCGCAGACTTCTGGAATCCATCTATCCATTACTAAACACTTGGTCACGCTACCGTACCACGAACGCGTTGCGAAAACCGACAGTGTAACGATAGTTGATATCGTTTTTTTTCGTTACCGTATTTTGGTACCAGCCAGCCTTGACCGTGAGTGCCATTCACAAAATTGATGCTAAAACTAAACTTGATTAATTCTCTTTTATTATCTGTGGTAATTGGGACTTCAGCGGCGAATGTAAGATCGCGGAATTTATGGCACGGAACGATACTTTTAAGACATGCAATCAAAAGATGGCGGCCCCAAGTGAGAGTACTTGACATATTTTCATTTATAAGATGAGATACGAGATTAACTGCGAGATTAAGACGCTTTTCACTTTATATCGATGCACGAATGGTCCTGTAAGACTATAGTGTATATATAATGCTCAGAGTTTATTGTCCATTGATTATGGTGAATCATAAACCTTTTTTTAGAACTTAAACGAGTTACGCTCCAAGTTTGTTGCCCACTCGAAGCTATACATTTTAGATGTGAGCGATTGATTTTTTATTGGATTTTTGAGTGATTTCCCGTGTCATTATTTGTTTCGTAATCTTAAATTGGATTGTTTGGCTTGAAGATTTATAATGCAGAATGTTACATACATACACAATACATGCATACATTGAAAAAAGTAAATTGTCTATGAATTTATAAATAATCCTAGCTAAAATTGAACGAGAATAATACATCTTTCCATTACAGTGTTACCGGCATATTTTCATATTCCGTACTATTTTATCTATTGTCTGTCCTTTAGGAAAGTATTAAGGTTGCTATCGAATAAATTAATATAGTACAAAGAGCGAACTGTTATCGGTCTAGACGACCTTCTCAATATATCTACAGGATTGGAATTACAAGTCTTTCCAATTGATTCAATGGAACATACAATCACAAACTGTTTGTCTTGATGTATTCCTGTTCAGTGGCTATATATTCTATATGCGAATTACTTTACAAAACATAAACAATAAATTAGACTAAACGTTTCTTAGCAGAATAACTCCTAAGTCTAAGATATTTAGGTTCTAATTTTAATAACAAGAACCCTTTCCTATAACCGTAGCGCGTATCTAATTATAACAATGCAATACAAATCGTTAGAACAATAGTAGTGAACCAAAACAATAAAAATTAAAAGCCAACATTTATACCGTTATTTAAAAACTCTACATTTGCCCGAAGTGTTAAAACTTTTCCATTGTTATCTTTTAAACAATATTGAAGTTTTTTATTGATTGTATGTTTTTTTGAGTATAAGATATTTAAATTATTTTAATACAATACTAGTGAATGATTAAAACAAAACTGCTATTGTGGGAAAAATATATGAAATTTAGGCCCTCACCACCATAGACAATAAATCTCCTACATTTTATATCTTTTTAAACAGCTGTTTTTATTGAGAAAGTACGGGACCCATACCATATTATTATAACGTAAAAAAAATTACGTGCCGTTGCAAAACGTCACCTTCTAGACGGAAACAGCAATGTTTCTTTACTGCAAGACTCGTGTGCATTTCGCAAGCTCGTTCTTGAACGCTTATTTCAGTTATAACACACAGAAATGTGTTCTAAACATTGGTTATAAGGTTAATTCTGCAGTAACATGAACACGATCTAAAGTTAGAGGTATGCGGCGAGATGTTTTATTTTGACGAACCTTTGAGCGTATGATCTCCATGGTTGCCAACGTATTATTGTTTATGCCAATACAATTATGTCTGCAGTGGACATGCTTTTAGACGATCCGAGAATGAAGGTTGTGGGTTAGGTTCCCGCTTGGTTCGATTTTATTTTATTTTTCTGCAAATGCGAAATTTTAATAAGGTAAATTTTGTTTTATTGAATAATAATCTTATCTAGATTTAATAATAAAAGACAAGTTGACTAATTATAAAAAATCCCTAAAGACCTTACAAGTAATAAATAAAGTTTATCAATTTATTTTGTTTACATATCGATTTTAAGTTTTTATTTAAAATCTAGTCTTGAGACAAACTCACCGTTTTACGATAAATCGAAACATATTGAAATAAGCCCATAAACACCCAGACACAGTATAAATAGTTTGTCAAAACTATTAGACTAAATAATTTCACCAGTCACAAAATATTCCATAAATCTATCAAGCGTGTTATCACAATTAGGTCATTCTTAACACAAATCTACATCCAAACATATTTGTAATACTGCGTCCGGATTCCAACGTATCGTAACAAAATTAGGTCAATAGATTATATATGTTTATATTACATATATTACCTGATGAAATAAAAAACATGCGGTGGTTCTATAAAAAAATTTGAATAATCCTATAACAAGGAAAAATATACATACAATAAAAGGTACAAATATAAGAGCTAATTTTTCTTCGTCCACCGACATTAACATTCAAGAAATACTATTTTTAAATAGGTATTTCTTAATTTAATAAGCTGGCAAGGAATAAAACTGATCCAAAATATACGGTAACTGTCAGCGATTAGTTGCAACTCAATATCGATTTAATATTGGCCGTCTCTCCATTCAGTTCAAAATGTACACACTTGAGAACATGTCTAGACAAATCAAGCTGAAATCAAACAACGACAAACGACAACGACAATATGGCGCAATAAAAATGAAGATTACATATCTCAAAAGCAAACAAATTACCAATTTGGCTAAACTATTGGCTATATTAGCAGCAGAAATAAGTGAGATTGCAATACCCAATGAACCTATGCAGTATTAAAGATAATACAGAGGTACCAAGATTCTTTAGTTTACCAGTCTGCGTCGGATCTTGTACCATGATATCTTCAGATGTTAATGTATGTGTAAATACTAATTCAGATTGTAAACCTTTCGCCTCCTTGGCAAAGACATTGTGCAGTCGTCCAATCGTTGCAACTATGTCAAGAACTGTCTTGTACTTTGGACTATGCATTTTTTGTGTCGAGAATCGATGGACGTGATTTTGTTTCTTATGGAATACTTCATCCATAGATAATGTTTTCCTGCGATTATCTTTAAATTGATGGAATCTAAATAAACGCATGATTTCTTTTATTAATTTGTTTAATTATTCATGTTTTAAATATAACATCTAGGGTATTAACAATACGCAATTTAGATTTTATTGCTTTTTATGATTTTCAATACGTCCATAAATAAAAGAAAATAATTAACACGTGTATTTTGTAAATAAAAACCTCACTAATCCAAGAAATTGCGGTCTAGATTTATTGTACAGTGACGCTAATTTACCTGTCTCATACCAAAACGTCATTAGGTACAATAAATACTTAAATTGCTTGTTATCAACACCGTATGCAAATAGACTTTGGAAAAACAGTAAAATTCCTCCCAATAAGTACCTAGTGCAGTGGTTAAGCAATACTTTGAGTCGGTACGGTAACTTTCTCTAATACTTTAACACTTCATTATACGTATGATAATTATAATTACCTAAAATTTTTAACTAAAATAAGGCACAAGGTTTGCTTTATTTTGGGTTTCTTATATCAAGAAAATGACAACTTGCTGCTACTGAACTAAATACGTCAAAAGCCACATATATAGAAAGAAATACCTTATGCAAATGCTGTTAGTTCTTCTTAAGCTAAACATTAAAACCAAGTGAGCGGGTGTGGAAATCTTTAATGGTTTCTAACTTCAGTTAGGTGGTCCTAATCTTACAAGGGAAGGGCTTGTTATACCACAGTATGCACCAAGCCTTATGTTAGCAACACTAATGGCAGTATCAGCCAAAGTGGCTTTCTAAGAGCATTTCCGTTTTTACTATCTAAATGCGATGCGTGTTTTGGAACGCATTTTTGTTAAACCCTTTAAAACCGCTATTTACCAGAATAAGTACCCTATCACAACGTGTTAAAGTCGAATTAAAATGGTAGATATCGCTTCCTTTTGAACGTTAAAAAACCAAACTTCTAAGTGGAACTGTGCACGTGTATTAGAACTTTTATAAAAGAAACTGTCGATTGTATTCAAAGTGTTTCTTGATTGATTCGTGTTCATTGCTTGTATTCAGCTAATTGTAACGTTTCCTTTATACGATCATGTTAATAGCAATAATTCCGAGTTATTATATATTTTAAAGATTGCATATTATATCCTTAGCAGTCGACACTTCGGGTTAAGGATATTCGATATACTATCTCAAAGTTTAATTTATAATAAAGCTTGACTTTTCTTGATTAACTTGCGATATCTGGCGCAAATGGGAAAACCTAGGTCAGCAGTGGACTGCGATAGGTTAAGAGGATGGTTATTAAGTCGCCAAACCTGATATAGTAAATAACTGTTGCACTATTATATCTTCTCTTTGCCTAGATATATTTGCATAAACTATGGCCAAAGTTAGTAGAATTTATAAAAATAAAATTCATCATTGATCATTGTATATCAACAAAGTATTTATAAATGAATGTGGGAAGATTAACGATCGTTTCACGTAATTTCCTATTCAAATAGATCAACGTGGGTGCCCAAACTAGCAGACTTGCAAAACATAGCATTGTTTTAATTAGAACAGTCACTATGACTCAGATTTATCACATACATATTAGAAAAACTGTGCATTTATGAAATATAGTTCTTAAAAGTTAAGAGGGTATAAAATAAATATACTACATTAACAAGTATTATTTGAATTAAACAAATGTCTTAAAATTAAGTACCTATGTGTGTTTTCCAAAATGTTTAAATTTGAAGGTAATTTTAATAAATAGATATAACTATATTTATTTTGTAACGCCTGTTAGATAATAAGATTTGTATAACAAACCAGAATTCCGAGTCAAGATCCGGTACTTGCATCTGACAAATGACTGATGTGCCAGCTTTCTTTGGACATGAGACATTACTTTCACGCTGCTTTTGGAACTATGAAAGCATGATCTTGACGAATGTTTGTGCCACGATCGTAATGTAAACATTGTCACTGATAGTCCTGAAGTCATTATTCATTATACGTAATAGATTCTTAAAGTTACGCTTGTTTTAACCAGCATTAGCATGAGAAGCGTTTATTTCATAGTTGTTTTTATCGTAAGTATGAGTATTATGAATCCGGTCAGGTACTTTTTGAATTTGTTATTTTTGGAATTTGATTTCTAGATTTCATCTTTAGGGATCTTATTGTCTGTAGCTTATGATTGAAATGATTGCGATTGGTTTCCTGGTGTGCAGATCTGTTAGTTTTGTTTTATTTCTGAATACCCATAATTACACTGAATTTTCAAAATTACAATACTCGATTTTTTCCTTGACGAGTTCATGCACCGATACTGCGACCATTTAAATTTGTAATTTCTTTGACATTTGACATCGACGACACAATGCAAGTTAATACTCTACTTTTAGCCTGAAGGTACCCTGCTAGTTATACTGGAGCTCTTAAGAGCTGGTCGTAAGGTTGATTATTGTTCACGTTTTTTTATGTTTTTAAATGACTGAACAATATGAGCCTTACTGCTACACCCATAGATAATGGCACCGATGGCACCCATTGAAAGATTAAAATCACACCACATGAATAATTTCGGGAGTCTTTTGTGAATGCTCTAAAAATTCATCATCATCATCATGATGAATGTGAATGCTCTTTAAAATCTTAGGGAAAACTATTTTTAAAGTTGACTTTTTACCAATATGCTTATTGTTATCGTAGCAGATCTTTGTTGTGCAAAGTGTTTCCTATTGGTGATGATATTTTTTTTTCTTTTAGGCTAAGGTATTTTTATGTATTCATTATTTTGCTAAGTAAAAGTTAAATCGGATCAAATAAAATGAACAGTAGTATTGTATGCAATAGTTACTACACAGTAGAATTGGGTTTCTTCCTAATGAAATTTTAATTGCTTTGTAACGAAAACATCGTATTGGCTAACTCATTTCGAACTATTAAATAATCATTTACCCTTTGATGAAGATGTCTATTCGTTATAGCTTTAATTGATCAGTCTGTGTTGATACTGATTTAATATGTTCACATTAGACATGCTTATGGACACGAACGCCAGGCTCTCGCGTCAAAATTAGTTCACTCATGTAAAACGACAGCTTAATTGCATCGGAAAAACTCTTGGTAAACTACCACTGGAACTAGGACTGTGAACGTGTTAGATCCATGATAAAACAATCAATCTGTATGCAAATGGAAATTTACCGATCAGCAACGATCAGAACAATACCCCCTTTCATAAACAAAAGATTAATCGATTGTACGTCGGACGTTCTTAATATTCTTCATTTAAAATTATAAAGTCCTTATTATTTTAAAGTAAGAATGGTAACAAATTTGCAAAGAAATAAAAACTTAAATAGCTAACTTAGTCAATGAAAAGAGTATGATGAAAACTAAAGGAATCTAATTGTACTAATATATTTAGGGAGAAAATTACCGTCACCATTGCTAATAGAGTTTAATAATTAAATATGAAAAGTATTATTAACATTTTCAAGTAAACAAAATAAGACTCACATAGTAGCAATAAAGAATCAAAGTCAATTAAGGCAAGCTTATTCTATAATTATTCTAATGTCGTTAAAATGTTAACAGTAAAATGCTTAGTCACGCCGCCATCATGATGGCATTCTAGAATCAAAATCTCGAGGATTGTAACGTCATACAGTGATTTTCCAAGATGATACATGGGCGGATTAAATTGTTATACCTGCGTATTATCCCGCATAATAAATTTACTGATATTACAAAACGTGTTATTTCGGTTTATTCCACAGATGTAAACCGTGTTATAATGATACAGTTAGATGAATTGCCTTATTCATTTACTTAGATTATAGACACAGTGCGAGATAAATTCAATGTTGGTGAGAATTTCTTGACATAAGAACTGCATTCTTTCTTTACGTACATGGCCAAGAGTCGACAGCATGTGACATAATATGATATAACACTCAGATATTCAGAATTTAAATCATATCAACGCTTCAACTATTCAATTACTTGTTAATAATGAAAACTATGATGTGAAAAGGTTTTCTTAAGATAATAACATTTCTTCTATGCAAATTATTTCGTCTGGTATTTATTTATAGACACTGCCAGGACGATTATAGCTATGACATCACACAGAATAATTTTATTTCTTTTAAGTTTTCTTATGTAAATGTCATGTCGTTACTACTTAATGCAAGTGTATTGCACATCCTTATTAAAGTGTTACTTCCAGAATTACTTTCCAAAATGTATATTATCATCCACTGTACATTGTATAATCACATGAGCATCCTCAATCATTACATTTTCTGTAATCCTTACTTTATCAGATAGTGGACAAAGCCAAGTGCAATTTGTTATTTCCAATGCATCAATATTTTTGATGAATTACGAGACACTGTTATCGTTCAGTAGACGATTAGATGAAGGGCTCGTTTGTTTACTGTGCTCGTTGTATGCTTTTATTTTGATATTGCTATAGTAACAAAAAGGTTTTTAAGTTCAATTAAAGACCTGTGATCACAAAAATTTTTTAGAAGTAAAGAATTATGCTCGAGGAATTGGGTCTAATATAGAACGAGATGCGAAAATACTGAATAAAGGGAGACATATCAACAGATTAAAGTCTTATATTGTGTATATTGTGAGATTATTGAAGATTTTTAAAAGACAGTATGCGTTAACGCATATAAAAATGACAATAAATTCATGAGCTCAATACCTTTAAAGTGCAAACAAAAGTACATAGACGTTAAAACTGTCTGCAAAATATTTGTTTTGATACTGCATTAGGTTTGCAATCCGACTTATCTAAATCTAGAGAGATTTATTTAGCAAAGTCATTATTTATTGCTATGTTAATGACACATGTTTTATTTTTATTCGTGCTTTTCGAATAATAATTGTAGAAAGTAGTATTCTTAAAGCAACATAGATTACATAAGTTGTTATTAATACGAGTATAACTCATAATTAATTTAAATGTGAAAAAAAGGACAGATTAGATAATACATTGGAGACCTGCACGTTTTTCTAACATATTAAAATAACAATTTGACGTGATTTTTGTCCGATGAAGAAATTACTGTTCTGCAATAGTAAGGAATGTTTTCAAAGAAATGTACAAATAATTATGTTTTAATTAGAAAACACGTATTCTCAGATTCATTATGTTGAATAAGTCGGCAATAATGGCATGGCGTGTTATGAACTATTTTACTTGTTATCGTTAGTATTAAATGTATTTGGTATGCTTTGCCTGGTCACCTTCGAGCTAAACGATTGCCACCAATTAGTTAGTCACAGAAATCGTGATCCTCTAATGAATGTATTGCGAAATTCCTCAAGGAGATGACGAAAGTAGCAAGTACCGAAAAAAACGAAGCACGGTTGCGTACCTAAAATCATCAAATCGAAGTTAACGCAATCGAACGCCTTTAGTTATTAAATAAGAAATCTCAGAGATTTTACTGAGAAACATTAGTTACGACAAGTGAATACCTCGAATCAAATAATGCAATTAAATTTCACCTTTATATTATATGACTTAGCACTTTGCATTGACTTATATTTTGGAAACAATAGGAAAACATGATACTTTTAATAGTGCTCCGCAATGTTTTAATGAAGTTACACTAAACTTAAAAAAACACGTTTTCGTTGCAGTGGAAATGAAATTCTGGAAGCATGCAGCAACAACGACTCAAATATAACGCATATATACCCCACAACTATCATACGCTTTTAAATTGGCTCGCTAACCGTTTGGGGTCAGAATTGAATGAGTCAGAAGCATGTGAAGCGTTATCGAATGGAGAATGCCACTAGGAAAGTATTAAAAATAAACACACATTGATTAACAGGTCTCAGACCTTGCATACAGAGATACGTTTGTGTTTATATTCAAGCCACGTGGTTTTTAAGTTCAAGTCGTGAATGCTAGTTTACAATTTGGATTTTAACATTGCGTTTGACAATTTTGAGGCTACCAGTGAACCGTTACTGTTCAGATGTTGTTACTGGTCTGTTTGTTTGACCATAAACAAGCTTGTCAAGCTTTAACGAGTTCACAAGAAACGACCAAAGCAATTTATGTTCGATCGTTGACAACAAATAGGTGTTTTATTTTACGAGTGATAATGGTTTCTTTTGTTGTAACTACCATACTTGAACATTATTGAACATTACTTGGTTGTTTGAACATTGTATCAGGGGCGATCGCTTGTAATTTTCCAATCAACTTTATTAATAATGATTGGACAGAATGCGATCACGAATTATTTGTAAAATTAGATTAGCGTAAATGTTTGTAAACATTTAATTGGTAATTAATTAAATTACTACTTAGGAAACTAATATTATGGTTATTATAAAGCATTTTGGATTTTTTCCATCAGTGCAAATGATAATAATTATAATATTTTTATAACCTGTTTGCACTATGCTTTTTCTTGATTTCGTATCGCTAAAACGATAAAATAAAAATATTTCTTATTCTAATAATATCTGTTTATATACATCATTCATATTTTAAAATAATTTTGAGATTTATCTATGTTAATGCGTTTATTAAAAGTTGACATTTATGCCCAGTCAGGATACTATAAAGTGGTTTAAAACACACAAAAGTAACAAAGTCATGTTTTAGATAAAGATGGTCGTAAACATTCAGTTGTTTATAATCATTAAATACTTAGTGGTGCAACATTTGCGAAACAGCCATCCTATTCGATCATAAATCAAATATTTCAAAAGCATAAGTACATAGAAAATGAACGAGAACTCTCAGGTAGACGGACGACACTAAGTGGTCTAATAATACAAATGCTTTTGGCTTCAACCCAAGCTAGGGAAGGTACACCCCAAAAAAACTACAATATTTAAATCCGTGACCGGATTTCGGGTTGTTTTATTTGAAATTTCAACGTTAGGTGCGTGTTAGAAAGGTTTTGTTCTGCATTGTTCTGTGCAGCGTTTCGAAATCCTTCATTTGTAATACCAGATTGAAATTCAATGATAAATGCAACTTTATTATTCTATGCTTTGTATTGATTGCAACTTTGACGTGAAGGGATAACTAAAAGTCTGCTGGCTATTATTACTATTTCATTAATACCAATGTAAAATGATTGCAAAATAAACATTGAATTTAACAATTTTGTTATTCATTAAATTATGTAAACAATGATATTTCAACCGTTCTATTTGTACTTGAAACGGAAGAAAAATGTCACCTTTTACTCGCTAAAACCGTCTCGAAAGTGGAGGAAAGTTTTCAACTCACCGATTTGAAATTGTCCTCAAGCCCGGCCGGCGGCAGAATACCAGCAACGCCAACGAATTCGCCGCGGTGGACACCAGGAACAAAGCAAGGAGTACGATCTCCTCAACAAGTCGGTCCCTCGGTTCCATCCCCTCTGACATTAACGGTCCAGGAGACAAAGGTGAGGGTTGTTCCATCGGAATGTCATCACTGTTCACTTGTCACTAGCAACTTAACACTCTCAGTTTGTTAATATAAAATCCAGTTACTGCAGTTGTTAGTCGCGTAAAGTTTTTAGAGAACACGCCGGTTTGTGGCCGCGTCTTTCTCGTGTTGATGTCGGTTGACAACTGAACTAAGCGAGGCGCGTTAGTCGGCCGGCCGCAACTAGCGTGGCGGGTACCCCCACCACAGCCGGTTTTGCTACCTACTCGGCTCCGACTCGTGGTAGACGGTTAAATAATGCGCTGTCATGGGAACTGCGGGTTCCCGTTCAGATTGAAATTAGCACGGGGGAACTGTAATTGAGTGTTGATTGATCATTATTTGAAAAATGTAGAGCTTTGGATAGAAGTCGAACTTAAGTTGTAAATGGTGTTTTATTAATGTTTCTCATTCTTATTAAGTTCCTATGTATCGTAGTATGTTTATGGAATAAACAGTTTCATGAGTTAGGGTCAAATAAATAAAATATCATTATGTGTATAAAAACAACATAGTGTTTTTAAAATTGTAGAACTCTACCTCGTTATTTTCTCAAGTACGAGTAGTAACAATCTTGAATTGAAATGAGTAAAAATTTCATGACACTATTAAAGCCAACATTGTTTTCTGTCTGACAAGTATCAAAACGCAAGATAATCTACCTTTATGACGTACCTCCACCAGAAGGGTGACCGTCACCTCTTAAAACGGTAGTCGAATAATATTACTTCGCTTTTCTGGTACAAAAATGCCACGTATCATTACAGTAATACTGTTTTAAGGATGTGGGAACCCCCGTGGTCTAATAAATAATAAAAGCAAAGTTTTGATGTTCCTTTTTAGCATGGCACAGTTAAATATGTGTTACTTGCGTAAGTTACTATCAAGAAAGAGGCACATACTTTAAATTTAGGATATTAGGAGTTTTTTTTTAAAATAAATATCCACAGACATTAACACAACGCCATCTAGCCCCAACGGATAAACATCCTTTTTTTTGTAAATACATATCATACATAAAAAACACCCAGACCATTACAAACAGACATGTTCATGCACACAAATATTTGTACTGCCCGGGGATTGAACCCGGAACCCATGGTGTTACAGTCGACCTCTCAACCGCAACACCGTTGTTGGCAACACCAAATGGGTCGTCATAGTCATCGTCATAGTTTATTTTATAAAATAAAAATAAAATGGTCCCTATAGATTTGAGGGCTAATAGAGACAGGAAGTCTACTAAACTGTACTTTGATTCTATATTGTAACTAAAGATTGTTTTCACTTATTTTTTTGCTATTGCATTTACTTTGAATTATTTTATTAACGTGAACTTGTAGCTCTATTTATAACACATTATTATTCATTTTACATGCATTATCATAGGATTGTTCTAGAATGCTCGCCGAACTAAATAAATCTATTATGCATATCAATTGTGGGCTAAATTGCCTAAATAAAATAACAAAGTACGGTTGGCGAGTAGTTAATTAACTCAATTACTTAAATTACAAGCGACTTGGTCCGCGTGGAATAGTTAATCCCACCGAAAACATTTCACGTAAAATGTTGCTTAAACGACCACATAATGTAAAAAGATATCAGATATCATGCAGAGCCAAGCTTCTGAATCTACATGGCCTGACTCTACCGACCCTTACTTCAGCAAATTCTACAATAACAGTAAATATATATGGCTTCGCCGTTTTCACGTTCATATTACTTCCATGATGGCAGCGAAACGGCGCGTAGCCATATATAATTATTTGCTGATGCGTAGAATTTGTTGAAGTAAGGGTTGGTAGAGTTAGGCCGCGTATTTAGACGCTTAGCTCTACATGAAAGCCTAGACTATATAGACAGTAAAAACTTTTTAAATTTATGTTTTTAGGTGCTATTGTCATGAAGTAACATGGCATCTCGAGATTAGCACGTAAAATAAACACTGTCTCATGATAAAGCTATAAAAGGTGCCTAGTTAATAAATATTTATTTTATATTACATGACTTTGCAGAACCCTCCTCGGGCGATTCCGACTCGCTCTTGGGCAATTTTTTTAAGATGGCTCTCGTAGCTCCTCCAGAGCAACGATTGTCCATGGGTGGCTCATCAGCTCATTATACCGAGGGTCACAAGCCTACCCATAAAGGGTGTATAGGCCATTGTCGCCCACGCGGGCCCAGTGCAAAAGTTCGAAGAGACATTATATCAACACTCCACACCAGTGAGCCTTCAACGCTCTTACGGACTTAATTGAAATGTGCAGTACCAATCACGAGAAGCCTGTTAGCAAATACATATACAACAATATATACCTAATTACTTTATATAAAATATAATTAATTAATCACAAAGTTTAAGTAACAACAATATATTGTTGTATATGTATGTATGTGTTGTATGTGTAGGGGTTGGTTATAACCAACCCCTATTGTATAATATTACTCAGTTACCGTTTGTTGATCGCTCAATTATGACATAATACACACCCTTCCACCAGGAAATTATAGGATAAGAATTTTCCCACAAGCAGCTGACGTTTATATAAAACTGGGAACTATATTAATAGTTGAATCACAGACTCTGACCGTGATATAAGTTTTCCCCTTTAATCGTTTGCGATTCTAAGCCTATTGCGTAATAAATGGCATTTATATAAGAGTTCATTGTCAATATCTTATGACGACCTCGGCACATAGTTTACTATACAAATTTATAAAAGCTACTTTATTTTTTATGTTACGAAATGAATGGAACGACGTGTTATTTTAACTGATTACAAGTCATTAGCTTGCCCGTAAAAGATACAGTGTTGAAAAAAAATCAATAACTGTTTTATGTTGTTTCTCACACCCGCTCATCGACATCATCATCAGCTCATTACACATCCCCACCGGAGGGCAATGCCTACCCGTATAGGGTGTATAGACTATGGTTTATACACCCTATACGGTATATATACTATCCTATGGGATAGTCGTCCACGCGGGCCCAGTATGGATTGACCGACTTCACGTATAACCTTTGAATCTCTTCGCCGGCGTATGCAGGTTTCTTAAAGATGTTCTCCTTCACCGTAAGAACATCAGATGACGTGCATATAATTTCGAAAATTCGAAAACGACATTGGTACGTATCGGGATATAGAACTTCGCACCCTCCAGATAAAAAAGGCAATAGTCACATCAATGACCACCTACGCCTTCACACTCACATATATTTTTGTCAATAAACTGCATGTCATCATCAGCCTGTAACGAATTACTACAGGGCACAGGCCTTCACACATCGTGCTTTGGGTAGATTGGGCCTTAACCCAAACACGCGGGCCCGGTTGGTAGTGTTAACGACATCTACTCCAAGATTGTGTCCGGACCGACAGGACAATAAAACTGGGAAAAATTGCAATAAGTGACTTTAATACCTTTGTTTCCATGCGGGATGCTAAATTCGCCCACCAGCCACACAGCGAACTAAACCAGCTCTCAGAAAATGTATATAAACAAAATAGTTAAATGTATGTACTAATTATTTGTAAACAAACACATTTACGACAATAAAAAAAAGAAAAATCTTTGATGACCAATTACTTTGACCAATTAATTAATGAGAAGTAAAATTTGAATACTTCAACTTATGAAGATTTCCTTTATTGTTATCACAAACATTAATACGTTTGTTTTTTGGTATTTTTGTTAAGCTTTGTGACTCAAAAGGATATGGACTGTCTCGAAAGACGATAAGGAATTGCAATTTAAGAGCAATTAGTTATTTGATTTATGTGTAGGTATTGTTTTAAAAACCGACAAATTCAAGACTTTACTTTATATGCTAATTAACCTTAGATATTTCATAAAATCAAGAAGTTGGCATCGTATACAGTTAGACATAAACCTTAAATATGTGAAATTTTGATAACAGACAAGGATGATACAATAATATAAATGAAAAAAGTTAGTTACTACATTACAATAAAAAAATTGTGGTGTCAATTTTGTGGCACTGTCTCAGCTTGTTATAGCAACTCATATAATTTTTTTATCATAGGGAGACAAACGATCATGCGGTTCACCTGATGGAAAGTGTCACCGCCGCCCATGGACATTTGCAACAGCTGAGGTCACAGGATGCGTTGCCGGCCCTTTATATAAGCATACGCTCTCTTTTAAAAACACCTCATATCAATTGTTACTTAGATAATTGTCAGTACCGACTGTTTTATGTGCATTCCGAAGCACGAAGTATATTTATTTAAATACTATCAAACGATTCAGCCTATCAAGGCTTGACCCATATGGGAAAATCACACAAAGTGACTTAATCTATGCAGTCACTCGGAGGGACTCGACACCAAAACCAGATTAGGCAGACCACAGATCACAGAGACAGTTTACAGCTAGAAATAGTTGCTTCCAATTTTCCAACAAATAAGGTAATAATAATCATCATCAGCTCATTAAACGTCCCCACCGAGGAGCACGAGCCTACACATATAGGGTGATGAGGCCTTAGTCGTCTACGCGGGCCCATTGCGGGTTGGACGACAAAAAATAATAATAATCAAAAAATCTCTAACTTATACAAATATTAAATATTCGAAAAAGGGCATCTGTGCTGTTGGCTTCGGCCCCACACATTCCAAAGGACCCGGCCACTATTGGTCCCGTGAATCTTAAGATTTTCGAAAACATAATAATAATAACAATACATTTCCAATAAAAACACAAACATACATTTATAGTTCTGGGGACTCTGCACTAAGCAAGATTACTTGGATTGCAGCAGTCAATTACACAGTTACCATTATAAAGTTATTTCTGTAGACACCGGACTCGGGCGACAAACATTCTAAAATAATCACTAACATTCACACAGCGCCATCTAGTCCGAACTTAGTATTGAACCTGTCATATGTGTACTAAACAACGGTATAACCGTTTATCAACTTAATTTTGTAAATACACAGTAAACACCCAAACCAAAACAAACAGATATACAAATGTTTGTATTGCCCGGGGATCGAACCCGGAAACCTTGGTGTCAGAGTCGACGTCTCAACCGAATAGGAATAGGTTTTTTCTGGGCAAGCTAGCTCCATCTTAGCGCACGTCTCTTCCACTAGGATAGTCTGTGCTCAAACGCAAGCCCATCATCAAACTAAAAACCAACCAGTGTTGCCACCTTAGCCCTTTTGTAGCTAGATCTAGCACTTTTTAGCATTGGTGAACTCCTTTTTTAACGATCTTACCCGAAATGAGCAATCTAGCTCTTTTTCACTGTCTTGAAAATATTATCAAATTATGAAGATTTGACATGCTAACAAGTACTTTCTTGCTATTTCATCGGTCATGAAGACCTTTTTTTTTGACAAACTAAAAAAACCGGCTTCATGATATGATGATTTCAGCATTTTTAGAACAGAAAATCTTTTGACGCTCAATCTAGCCCTTTATGACAGCCCAAAAGGCCCTTTTTCTAAAACTCAAGGTGGCAACACTGAAACCAACTACACCACAAACATCCTGAATATAAGTAACCTTAACCGACCTTCTGCAGCGACCTTTTGTCGTTTATCCATTAGGCTGAATTCTTGCGCTAGTAATATTTTGTTTATATAAGTAGTATCCACAAAATGAAATACTATATTGCCTTATAATATCATTTTTCTATCTTCACAAGCAATTAGTTTAAAAAATGGCGATCGCTTGAAATCTGATAGCAATATGTTTTGATTTAGCAAAAATGATAGAAGTATCTCGAATTTTACCTGGACTATTACACAATTACAGATTGCAGGTCCGAGTTAGATAATTTAAGAGAAAAAACAGTTTTTTGAAATTAGTTCTGAATTAAAATAGGATTAAGTCCTAAACAGATAGGAATTACAAAACTATGTTAAAGGCAGTCTTCTACCGTACCAGCATTCAAATATCCTGAGAGATTCATCACAATTATTTTGTAACTTTATTTTTACTTAATATTTATGTATGAATACTTATAGTAAGTAAAGAAAGATAGAAAGAAAATATCTTTACTCAAATAAATCTGTTACAGATACTTTTGAATCGTCAATTGTTATTATTACGATATTTTTTCTGACTCTACCATAATAAATATCCACTGACATTCACAGCGCCATCTAGTCCCAAACTAAGCATTTAGCGTGTACCTAATATCGATACTTAACAACGGATAAACATACTTACATACATTTTTTGTAACAACACATTATACATAGAAAACACCCAGATCAATACAAACAGACATGTTCAAGCGCACAAATGTGTGTACTGCCCGGGGATCGAACCCGGACTCTTAGTGTTATAGTCGACATCTCAACCATTACACCAAATGGTTCGTCATAAAAAAGAAAGCTATCAGTTGTAGCTAATGGAAAAAAGACTCCTTCGAAGCAAGTATGCAAGGGCACTATTTGCCATTATTTGTTTTGTCTGCTCATTTTGGCTACCTATCAAAAACACAAGAATACAACCTAAAAAGTAAATTCGTTCATTAATGGAATCCCGACATTGAACATAATGTCAATATTGTTCAATGATTCACGCGTAATAAAAGTTAAATTAATATGTTACGTAAATCCTTTCGTGTTTTTGTAACAAGATCTCATTAATTCAGTCGCAATACAAAAATGGGCCGAAATTGAAGGTCGGCCGATAAAATAGCTTATGCTCGTAATAATACATGCTCCAGAGACATAAGTTATTTACGTCATTAGTTAGCAACTGAATTGTGTCCCGTTGTTCAGGATCACGTGGAGTAGCCCTTAGGTACACTTTCGTTATACACTTGTGCTAACTTTTTCCTTAAATACATTTCCTAAAATGGTGATATTATAATCATCCATTTCTGTTCCTTACTTTAGGTTGTATTTCTTTCCATTCCCTATGGCAGTTAAATGTCTGTCTAATTTTGAAACAGAGGTAAGCCACTTAGACAATATATACTTAAGGTTGGACAAAGACAAATCTTAACAAAGAATCTTGCACGCAACCCTGCCTTGATAACTTAAAGAGCCGATCACTGCTTACCCATTGGCTATTCCAGTCGAAAAGTGAGGAGTTTATAGATCATTCACCTTCTGTTTTCTAGTTTATTTCTGATTACCCTGTCTCTTCAAGTTCAACATTTTGCTTGTGAACTTTACAGGTGGTTCATTATCTATTCTACCATTAATAGGAGACAACTTATAATGGGTCGATGGACGAAATTAATTCTAGGCATTTAGGTTGCCTTTATATTAAGGTATTGTTTAGAATTAGTCTTTGAAAGTCAAAGACGAATGTTAGTTTTAAAATTGACGGCACAATTTATATGATTTTAATAAAGGTGGATTGATTTAGGATTCCTAGGAATATAGTACTGGAGACAAACTAGGCTCTGTTTTATGACAACAACATCTGGTTGTAACAACATAATTAAATGTTTTTAAAAACTTAGCACGCTTAAATACTAAATGACAAAAAATAAAAATCATTGTTTAAAAATACAAGTCGCCTTTACGATTGAAAAAAAGCAACTACTGAGGTTTTTGCCGGAGTCTTCTCACTAAAACCAACTGTCCGAACCAGTGGTAGATTTAAGCTAGTTTTAAAATTTATTATTAATTTGACGATTCAAAAATTAATTGCATAAAGTAATTTTCATTTCACAAAGATGGATCTCTCGATCATAAAAACTATGAAACTGTGAATCTTTAGATTTTTATAAAAACAACAACAACAAATAAGTATATAAGGCACAACCAATAAGTAATCATAATATGAGTTGTTACATTAATAAAAATATGTAGTTTCAATACATATCTCTCGAATATCTGATCATTATAATTAGGTAGATACTAACAACAGCAGCATAAAATTTGCTACATTACTCTACAAAGCTTGCTTATTTTAATTCTAGGTACTGTACCCATTATTAATTTTCCTTAAACACAAAGTTTTAAATTACTATTCAACAAAACAGTAGTTTTGTTATTTCTCACAAAGTTACTATTACGCTTATCTACGTACACAAATCTGTAATGGGTCATAAAAAAAAATCCCCTCAAGTGGTGTCTTGTAATTTGGTGTTGGAATTGTCGCATATAATTTCGTGTACATACGAGAATGCTTCTTGTATGTATATGTCATTATGTTATATATAGGTCTAATAATAATACCGAGCGTCGGTGGCACATTGGTGTGGACTGTAGCCTTCTGATCTGAAGGGGGCAGGTTCAAATCCCGCCACGTACCAGTGTGTTTTGGAACTTTCGAAATTATATGTACTTTTGTCCGACGCTCTTACGGTGAAGGAAAACATCGTGAAGTAACTTGCACACGCCTGCGAAGAGATTCAAAGGTTGTGCATGAAGTCGGCCAAGCCGCACTGGGCCCGCGTGGATGCCTAATGCCCATACACTTTTTACGGGTAGGCTCGTGCCCCTTGGTGGGAGCGTATAATTAGCTGACAATGAAGGTCTAATGGTCTGAGCGTTAAGGTAGCTGCGTGCTTAGATGGTACTGTTTGAAACCCACGGAGAGACAAAGGGCGGATTTTTCGAGATTTTTTAGGGAATTGCAGGTTAGATCACGAGATAGATGATTCCGTGCTTTGGAGGGCACTTTAAGACGTTGGTCCCGACTTAAATCTTAGGATGGTAATAGTTAATCCATAAATGTTTTACGGCCCATAGCTATGATATGCAGAAAGGCCAGCGCCCTGCGGTGGCATTTAATAGGCCGAAGATGATGATGATGATAGCCGGGGTAAGACGGCCAGGGTGCTCACCGCCATCTCTCAATACAGTACTACAATAATATAACTTCGCCTTTTCTGGTACAAATGCTGACGTACATAAATTCGGTACGGCCAACCATAGCTATGCTATAGAGAAAAAGCCTATGTCCTGCAGTGAGATCTTTATAGGCGATAATGATGATGATTGCTGGAGTAAAACGGCCAGATTAAAAAGCGTGGATTACAAAATGCCTAGTCATATCACTTAGTATCTTTTTGAATTACAAGCCGCTGAAATTATACCAGTTAAATAAATTTGTTTCATTATGCATATCACGTGTGGGAAATAATCTATTTTAGAAGGGCAAACACTCCTCTCAGGAATTTAATCCAAATTAAATCTTAATATTAAGCTTCCACTTGCAATCCATACTCAGTGTTAAGTTTCGTGTAAATATTGAAGTTTCAAAGGGCACTTAATGGCAAGATTACTTAATTATGATATTGTGTTAAAATAACTGCTTTATAATGCTGTATGAAGAGCTTCTTCCACGATAGTTTTAGTTTTATTCATTTCGATTTTGGGGCTATTCGGACTATACAGTCCTGTAGTCACCTTGACTTAGCAGATCTTTAGTGACTCGCTCCCCTTTTAG
>PQWD01005972.1:0-48935 GCA_019425675.1 Leucinodes orbonalis | reverse complement strand
TGATAACCGCTCCTTAGTATAAAGCACACCTTCAAAGTTTATACAATCAATTTTGGCTAAAGTTCTCAAATACAGTTTGACGTATCCGATCAAATTCCACGCTTCATGGACACCCTAACTGCAGCCTCCAGTACCCGAGGAGACTTCATATTGACCTATACGTATTACGAGTACTCTCTCCATGCTCCCTTTCAGGCCGTGCGAACGGGACGGGGATGGAACATCGCGGGAATTCAGGCTGAGCGAGAGAGAAAGAAAACTGGTTAGGCGGCCGGGTTTCGTTTCAGTTGGTACCGGACGCCGGCACGTCACGGTCCGCGCGAGCCTTATTTCATACGACGTGCGTACGTACATTTTTTTAAAAATAGAACCGTATTCGAATTGAACTGTGGATCTTACAGTGCAGTGCAGTGAGTAGGTCTCAAGTCATACAGGAAATTGTGCATGTGTGTGTGCCAGTGTTAGTTTACACGAGCCACTAGTTCGTTCCCCGGGGACCCGTTTTCGTAATGTAAGTAATTTTGACGCTTTCAAAAATTCAGAATATACGATTTGTTTATGGTTTCACGAGAGATGCAAATTTAGATACAGTCGTTGTCATAATATTTACTGTCCGTTATACGGCATTAAAACGACACCATTAGCTGGATAATGCTAAAGCCTTGGATGACATGAAAAACTTGGAAGCAATAATCCCAAGGTTTTATTATACTGAATAATTTCAAGGGAAGCTGTGGGAAAATATTTTCCTGCTCAATCTTGTTATTTGGTGGTGTTATCTAATTACTTTTTGGAAGTGAAAGAACTTACGGAATTCATTAGAGTGGATAAACAACGAATATTTTAAATGCGTCCAATATTATAACATTTATAACGTAGAATATACGTACGATATACAAACGAAACAAACAATAACGATTAACAAACTTTGTACGAAATAAAAATCATATCGGATATTCACCATATATATGGAAAGGCGATTTGAAATATATTTTTTTATTTAAAAACTTAATTATAGATCAGATATATCAAAGCAGAATTATTATCTATTAAAATATTTTTAAAAGATTCGTAAATATGATAACATTCATAAGTTTTAATTCACCTGATTGTAATTAAGAAAATAAAAACGATGCAGTAATAAATGCATGTATTTATTAAGTACCATTTCGTTTATTTCGTATCTCAATATTTCCTTAAGAATTTACAGCTGAGATTCATCTGCGCTTGCCACGAGCCGGGTGATGTTGTATAAGAGACTATACAGCATACTCTATAACAGCATTTTACAGCATCAAATATTATCCACAATAGCTACTTTAAATTCAAACAACTAATGTTGCATTAGGAAATTACTTAACACACTAAAAATAATGACAGACCACGAATGAAAGAAGTTAAAGCTAGTAAATCAATTGTGAATGATATCATCATTTGTTATGTTGGTTGTCCTTAAATAAATAGTAGGGAGTCCATCGAAGAGCGTCGCTGGCTAAGTGGTGTGGACTGTTGCCCTCCTACCGGGAGGGCTGAGGTTTAAATCCCGCTAAGTACCAATGTGTTTTCGATTTTCGAATTATATGTACGTTTATCCGACGCTCTTATGGTGAAGGAAAACATCGTGAGGAAACCTGCGCACACCTGCAAATATATACAAAGGTTGTGCGTGAAGTCATCCAACCCACGCTGAGCCCGTATGGACGACTAAGGCCTAATCACCCGACACGGGTAGGCTCGTGCCCCTCGGTGGGACGGTTAATGAGCTTATGATGATGAGGGAGTCCATAACATAAAAAAAATCATATAGCTTTTGGTACAAAAAATAGTTTTAGAAATAACATCAGGAACCGTCTTTTTAAATGTATAGTCAAGTGAACTTGAGTCAATCTTAGGTTAAGCACGGCTGAATGGTGTGGACTGTTACCTTCCGAATGGGGGGGGGGGGGGTTAGGCGAAGATTCAGATCCCGCCACGTACCCATGTATATCCGTAATTATATGTACGTTATCCGACGCTCTTACGGCGAAGGATAACATCGTGAGCAAAACTGGGCACACCTGCGAAGAGAATCAAAGGTTGTGCGAGAAGTCCTCCAAATCGCCATATGCTTGCGTTGCCATAAGCCTATACAATATTAACGGTTCGGCTCGTGCTCCTCGGTGAAGACGTTTAAAGTGATGATTATATAAACTTAGGTTAATTAGTTAAGGTTTCGAACAAGGGAAGAAAAAAAAGGCTAGATTTATGACCAAATTTCACATGCAGATATGCAGCAGCAAATGCCTTAACATTTACGTTGACTTGTGCGATTGTTAGAGTATTTATTGCATTCAGGATTTCGGTTGAAAGCCGTTTCGTGAAACATGAACCTGTACTTTGCATAATTGATATCGAATAATGCAAACGATTTGTAATCCTTGCCAAAACATAGTTTGACTTACCAATAGAGTTTTTTGTTGAATTTCTATCCTAGCAATCGCAAATGTAACTGGGTTTTATAACTATTTCAAAATATTTTCACTATTGGTGTACTCTAACGAAATATTTTAACTATTGGTTTACTCGCCTGATGAAATAAATCAGACCTAAAAAACATGAATTATTTAGCTTTTGGTATCTAAATTCACTTTTGAACATCTATCGAATTTACACCTCTTATCCCAGTTTTCCGCTTCTCACAAGTAAGACAAGTAACTGGAAGAGACTAGACTCAGAGTCTAGTCTCTTCCAGTTACTTGTCATTAGTTTAAATCAAAGGTCCATCTACTGGAGGTTTTCGTTACGCTTGCAAAGACGCACTTTACTCAAAAAGTTTCGCCTGTCATCTAATGTTAGCTAAAGAAAGGCTATTTCAACTGTAGCTTGTAGCTGAGGTACGTGATAGCTTAGGCTTAGCCTTAGGGCTATAGGTATCCTGATTCTGACAGAAGCCATTTAGAAATACGAAAGAGTTTTGAACTTCTAATTGTGCAACAATGATTACTGAAATACGCTTGTAAATACAGAAGATATATTTGAATTGAACAATAATAATTTTTAAAATGTTTGACATTTTCATAATTATTTTATATATAAATTATATAGGTTCATAGAATAAAATTAAATAAATGCGCATAGCAAAGGAATCATTACAACCTGGCCGTCTTCAAGACAAGAGTGAATAGGCTTTTTCCAGGTAGGCATGATCCATCCTCGGTCGCATCATAACTTACCATCAGAGATGGCGGTCAAATGCCTGCCTATAGAAGATAAATTGTCCAAGCGCGAGTCGGAATCGCCCGTGGAGGTTCCGCAGCAGCAAGTAACATAAAAAAGGAAAGAATTCTTCCTATCAACAGTTTCCGAGAGATTTTGTCAATTTTCCTACAAAAGTGGCCTCACGCAGCATCCTCTATCGCGTTCATCACGGACAGTGTTTGAATGAATTATTCGGACTCGTTTGTACCGCCGCATTTCACCACCATGTTACATCGTAACCTAGTTTGTGAGTCGTTTCGTAAAATTTGGATTCATCAAATGTATTACACATTGCTGGCTATGTAATGTGGGGTTAGGTTCATCTTCATTAATTAAAGAATCAAACAGCTTTCTATATAATTCATAGGTACATAAAAACTTATAATATAATAATAGCCTTTTTAAGTTTCCAAAGATGAATAGTACATAATACGCTTAAGACATGTGTGTGTGTCAGGAATACGTGAGACACGTCTGAACGGTCACAAATCATGAAATTAAAAGTGTTTATTCAGTTTAGGTCCTTACAGAACACTTATGAATGTCAAATGAAGCTACCACTGGTTAGGACGGTAGTTTCCTACTGAGAAGAACATGCACCAAACAACCGCACCCAAAAACGGACCAAACTGCATCTCCGTGAAAAAAACTTCTTACGCTGCTCTTGCCGATACGTGGTGTTTATTTGAACCTATTTTGGCCCAACGGCTATAGGTTTTTCGAACTATTTCAAAAGAGTCTTGTTTGTTAAGACTTAATTTTAAAGGAATTTTCATTTATTTCCTAATTTCATTATTAGCAATGAATAGTATAATGCAAGCTATACCAATTAAGCGTATTCTAAGAGAGAAATACGGTACAAATTTGTATATTTCATTGAAATGAATTGACGTTGATCGCTTTCGTCATTATTAGTGCACATTAGTGTAATTTGTTACTAGCTATGCCACGCGGTGTTATTCGCGGTTTAAGATATTTTTCCGCAGCAAAATGTTATCAATATGGAAATCGAGGGTGTCAACTATCCCCCCAAATTTGAAATCGCTTTAGCCGTTTAAACATGAGTCAGCAAGAACAAACATTCGCTATTTTAAGTGTTAAGTTTAAATATTGTGTTAAGTTTAATTATATGTGTATACTCAGTCCTTTACTGTGCAGTCTGTTCGTTTATGGAATTCTTTACCACTATCGATTCGTAAATCCAAAACTCGTCCTATTTTTAAAAAGTCAGTCAAGGATTATTTCATTGTCTTTTCTGGCTGTCACTGTTATTTAAGTTGAATAAATCGTAGTATATTATTTTGTATATTATAAAGTTTGTATATTTAATTTAGGTATTTTTTGTTTGCAATATTATACTATGTATGTATGTATTAAAATTATGCTAATGTATTTTCTTTATATATATATTATATATTAAGTTGATAGTTACATGTATGTATTTATATATATATTTAGGTTATTTGTTTTTCTCTTATTCTTGTTTATATGTATGCATACCCCTTCTTTCAATTGTCCTCTTCTATTATAAGTTGGTTGTCTGGAAGAAATTACTATTTAGTAATAAGGCCACCAATTGTACTTTTTTTTCCTGTACAGAATCTTGTTAAGTGTTTAATTTGTTTTGTGCAATAAAGAATTATCTATCTATTTATCTATTTTTAACATAATTGAATGGCTTATAAATTCACATGGATTCAATGACATCACATGATATAAATGTTATTATTATAACATTATAAGGTAGGCACCTAAGTCCTGAATTCCACCGGTACCAAGATTACTAGCAAACAGATCTTAATAACCTGTACAAACTTCTTGTGTACATAGTGTCGACAGACATTGTTTGCATAGGAACATACGAAAACAGTACATTTCCCACCTGGGCTAAAGCTAACTTGTTCTAAATGTAGCAAATGTAACAAGAAATTGTTCCATTATATTACATGGAAGTGCTACGCTAAAATAATATGAAGTGTACACATTATGGCGTTGGGTTACTGATGCATTCGCTTCGTGTATTTATAACCTTGCAGTCCTTTTGTATTATCATAAGCGTAATAACAATCAAGATGCGTCGTTGGCTTACAGGTGTGGGTGGACTGTGGACCTTCCGGCCTGGAGGGTGCAGGTTCAAATCCCACCACGTACCAATATATATGCGTTTAACGGACGCTCTTTTCGTGAAAAAGAAGGAGATTTAGAGTTTGTGCGTCATGTTGGCCCATCAGTACTGGGCCCGCGTGGACGACTCAGGCCTGCACAACCTTTACGGACAGGCTCGTGGCCCTCGGTTAGTACGTATATGGAGTTGATGATGATCCGTCAAAGTACATTTTCTTTTAATTTATAACAATATTTTTATTTATTTAGCGTCTGAAATTACCGGGTAAAAGAGACCTAAAATATGTCGTCGTGAGTGAGAGGGGCAGGGTATGGACTACATTTCATGGTCAGTATTTGGCAGGTACCACGGTCAAAGAATTGGTTTAGCGATTTAATGGGGTGACGCTGCCAGTATCTTCAGAACTCTTATTAAAGGGAGATCTTTCAATAATTATTTTATTTAGTAATAAATAATTTTTTTTTAAGGATTTAGGAACGTCGGTGGCTCAATGGTGCGGACTGTCGCCTTCCTACCGGGAGGACTGAGGTTCAAATCCCGACACGTACCAATGTGTTTTCGAATTTTCGAAAATGTATGTACGTTATCCGACGTTCTTACGGTGAAAAAAAAAACATCGTGAGGAAACCTTCATGCACGCCTGCGAAGAGATTTGAAGGTTGTGTGTGAAGTCGTTCAATCCGCACTGGGCCCGCGTGGGCGACTAAGGCCTAATCACCCTATACGGGTAGGCTCGTGCCCCTCGGTGGAGACGTTTAATGAGCTGAAGATGATGAGGATTTTAGTTTGACGTTAGGAATTATATATTGTATGAATACTTTTTAAATTTGTAAGTAAGCCCTGTACCATTGCAGTTGGTGTAGTTGCAGATTCCCAACTGTAACAATGGGAAAATCTTTTTTTTTCCAAAAAGTGCTCAGAACGTTTGTCTGTTATGTGTTATAGTGGGCGTTCCGAATACAATGCCAAATATTCCGAGCAAACGTTTGTTCGACAAACATCGATGTTTGTTTGATTTATTGGTTCGTACACGGTTTGACTATTTAGATTTGTCATAGGAAAAAAACTTGGATAAGATGAGTTCTGGAGTGGAGATTGCGTTTTAGGCAAGGTAGCTTAGGACGTCCTTTGACCTGATGACTTGCAAAAGGTTTTTGGTGGAAGCTGGTAGAGAAAAGTGACAAAACTCTACAACTCACTCTTGAATTAAGGTATGCTCCACGACAGTGAACATTTATGGCATAATTTACACATTAGGCAAAATGTAAAATCAAAGAAAGTATAAAAATAATGAGAGAATTCAATACATGTTACAAATAAATGAAAATCACGTACTATTCAGAATTAACTGATTATCGATTATCATGTTCATGCCACTGAAAGCTACTAAAACAATAGCTTCAATATTGAAAAATCAAGACTAAATTTGACCATTGACCAACCAAATTAGTCGGTCTCACGGTAACGAATAACCTTTTGACAACCATATAAATCATACTGTGCTTCAAACGAAGGCCATAAAACATGCCCTGTTCATAGAAAACTCAAAGTTCCTTATGCGTGACACACACGCGTGTAACCGAAAATATTTACTTAGCATATAATAAATGTAATGACCGCTCATTTCCCATACGTACGGTTTGGGCTGGATAAGGAAATTGTGGGCAGGTTTAAATTATAATGCGGAGTTGGCTCACGCAAGGCGACATTTTAAAAATGTAACTGTTTGAAGGTTACTTTTGAGGTAAACATAAGGCTTGGCAATGGAAGGTTGTGATTTATTTATAGCACTCAAATGTCACACATTGTGTTTTTAAACTGAAACAAGATGTAGGAAATAAAAAAAATGTTCCAGGGATTTGGGACATGTTTTTGTGTTTAAGGTTTTCTTTTTTACTATGATTTTTATTATAACCATATTATATGTTTTATTGCAGATAAAACAAATCCTTATTTAGGTGATCATTTTCATCATAATTCTAAAACGAGTCTCAAGCGTTGATTTGATTTTACTTGAGTAGTATTAGAAAGAGATAGCGCTTTATACATTAAAAAGCGCCATCTTTCTAACTCAATTTAAGTAAATATCAACGTTGAGACTCGTTCAAGAATACGAACCTGTCTTTTACATTAAGAACATTTCACAATTTTATTTTATTTCTATTGCTTTTACTCGTAGATATCAATCAAAGTACAAAGTAAAATAAGCCCTCTGTACAGGTTTCAGTGTTTGAATACCATTTGTTTTATTTGTTAATGCGAAGCTCGTAGCTAAGCTCTAATTGACAAGTATTTTTTATTGTGCTATTAGTTTTATGTTATTTCTACACTCATAATCTTTGAGGAAAAATGGTTAAGATGTCGGCTATAACACCAAGAATTTATCCCTATGTAATATAAATAAATGTAATCATTAGCGTGCATGAACATACTGTTTGTTTTGATCTGGGTTTTGCTATATGTTACAAATATGTTTTTTTTAATATTGTTTATCTGTTTTTAAACTAAAATTACTAGCTTCTTTTAAACTGGGGCTAAATGGTGTTGTGATCGTGTCGGAAGATATAACTATTTTTTACTGATAGACAAATTTCTTGAAATAATTATAATGTATCCGTATAATTTGGAATAAATAATTTAATATATTTTATAATAAATTTTTAAATGAATAACATTTTTCAATAATATGCAATTTAGCTCCTAATTAGGTTTTGTTCAATATGTACCAGATATCGTCCCGTGAAAAAAATTGTGTTACACTTCTATGTTTTAAGACGAGGGCACTGTTGCTAGTGAAATTACCGGGTATAAGAGACCTAACATCTGTAGTCTCGGGTAGCGGAATGATAAAAGATAATAACTGTCTGATGGTCTCCATCAGTCGGTCGGTCATGGTCACCATCAGTTGTGCGTCTTCAGCGTCCTGCATAGTTACTAACATAAAATAACTATCTGTAGAAGATACTACAATGATTAAAAATACATACATCTCTATCATTACCCATTACTAGTTTTTAAGTCTCAAACAGGTTCAACATCATTTTATAATGGCAAACGAATTACCGCCATAAAGAAGTTGCAAACTTTTTATGTTCTTTAAAACGTTTCAAATTAATTATAAAACTTAAAATTCACCTCACTATTTAATTAACGAATCATAAATAACCCTTCCAGAAGTTTCTTTGTTAAAAATTAAAATGCAGCACTTGCGAAGCGATTAAATTTGTTGTACGCCCAGAAGGATGATTATCATATTAAATACTTTAACGGATGCAATTAATTGCAGTAAATATGCAGTTAGGGATATGGATTTTTAAGGTCGTTATTAAACCAAAACAGGTAAAACGAAAACTGTAAATAAAAATATTTCTAGATGTGGAAATTTGAATGTAGATATTTGGATATAAAGTTAGTATCACAGAATTTTTGAAATCGTTTAAGTTTAACATAACATCTACAACAAAGAAACTTCAAACAGACCAATGCCATTTTCAATTTTACAAATTAGATTAGTACTACTGCCGGACTTAGAGCCGCTATCACAACAACAACTGCAAAGCATGGAGGTTTGGCATAATCTCCATGCCTTGCAGTTGAGATGAAGTAAGCAGTATATACACCTAAGGGATATTCATCTTAGAATACGAGAGAACGCTACACGTTCCATGATCAATGGCTGTCTTTAAGCTGTGTTTTAGTCAGCAAATATTAGCATAGGCATATTTTGTCACGTAAATGTCTTTGCCTACCTTTGTACATAACTTCTTCAGTGGAAGGTAATTTAAATGAGATGCTGTTTACCTAACTTTGTGCATTGTAGTCACGAAACTTAGTATAATATACGACTATAAAGGGAAGTTCATGAACATGCCTTAAGTTGCTAAACACTTGCATACAACTGCAATTTAATGCAGTAATATAGTGTTGTCACTACAGCTTTCCTAAATTGTGGAAGCTGAGGAAATTGTCTTATGCATGGAGTTCTCTAAGAATGAGCTTAAAGCATTTAATTTTTAATATCAGTTACGCGAAAGTCTATTCCAAAGGAAAACTTATTTTGATGGTCAGGAATCGTTTGATTTATTTTTTTTCGAATACATCTTCTAAATTTTACTTTACTTTTATTTACTTAATATTTAATGATTCCTTAGTCATAGGATATCAAAGGAACATATTATAGGTTCCTACATTGTTCCAACAGTGGCACAACCGAATCAACAAAGGGATATATTTGACCCAATTAGGCACAACAAGGACGTTAGGATTGTAAGAGTTACAAGGGACGCTTTTAGCCGCAAATTAAATTATACATTTATACATGGAGCATATAATTAAAATCGGGTTTACATTCGGCAAAATGTTTTGATTTTCACATATATTTGATATGTTTAAAGCATTATGTTGTGCCGAAATAAACCACTGATATTATCTATGTATTTTATTTAATACATGGATAGTGTAATAAGGACTTAAATCAGGATAAGCGAAACATTTTAAAATGTTTACTATTACGGACGAGAAGTTATCTCAGTTCATTTACGTTTTTTCAACAATGCAAACACAAATATTCTTAAAATATAAGTACATAATAGATGAATTATGTTGTATGTGTAACTCGTAGTTTTTTGTACAGTATCTCCGTATTAAATCATTACGTAAATATGGATGTTTAACGTATAAAATTTATTCTTAACACCTTGAGAATACCGTGCAAAATATGGCGGTTTTCATTTATTATTAATTTAATACTAGTTATATTAACCATTTAGCAGCCCTAATTTAAATATTAGAAATTTCTGAAATCAAGATAAATAAATTAGGTATTATTTTACACATTCATATATTGCCTTCTAGCTCCTAACTAACAAAAGGGAATTAATGAACGGATAAACGAATTATACACAAAAACACACTGTAATTAGAACTGTACCCAAATTGAACCCAGTATATTCAATGTTATGTAGGACAAATGAGACAAGATTGATAAAATACATATTTATAATTGTGAATGAAAATAATATAGACCTTAATATAGCTGAATAAGCTTATTTATGGTGATTGTTTAAACAGAATGATTCAGTTAATTACTTAAATGAAAACCGCAAACATAAACATGAAATTTGTAAACAGCAATATTTTGGCGCAAGGATAGGTCTTTTTAGAACCTTTCAACTAAACACAGGGTAATAAAGGACAGATAAATTACCTTTAACAATACCCAATCGTACTATACGTTTTGTTGCCTATAATCTTTACAAATGACCTCAAGTTAAAATGGGATGTCACAACTAATTAACAAAGGTAGAATTATTGGTCCCACCGTGCTACCCTTACGTATGCCTGAATACTTTTAATGTTATAAGTTGGAAAACCATTAATGTTACTCTTTGGCGAAAATTCCACATATTTGAGGGCTTTCTATTTTGATATATGTACTCTACGCTTTTAATTCGAAACATCAGCTATGACGTCATACGAATACCTTAAAGTAGATTAATATTTGACTGAAGTACCGTGATGTGACACATCAGAACAATGTCGATTCCATAAATTCGGTATGGTAACGTTATTCTAGTAATCGTAATGTGTTGTGTTGTGACGATTGCTAATTTTTCTTGGCACTATAGATCTGGAGATGGCTTTGGAGATTAGTGAAGATAGAGTACCCAGAAATGCGAAGATCGAAGGTTTCACTGACGTAAGTTTTTGATATTAATGCTACAATTGAAAAAATAAAACGGTTTTATCGGGCTGGGTTATTAACAATCTCGGCTTTGGATCCACTTTCAGTGCTACGTCGAGAAGCTACATCATATATTTTTTTATTTATATGAAGCCTTTACTGATACAATTTTTTTCTAGTTTACTTTATTTTTTAACCTATAATAACCCTTTCAAAACTGTTCTACGTAAACTGGGCGTAACCGCCCATAACTTTTCGATTGTTACCGACTTGTTTATTTGTTAGTGTAGGTAGAATTTTGTTAATGAATTAACAGGTAAGACGGCAAGTTTCCCAACAATTATAAAACCCTACTAAAGTATTAAATATGGTTCGGACCAAACTTGGTAATTTGACTCCCGTCAATAATTTATTAGTTAAGCTGCGGCCCTAAAGGGTCGAATAATAACTACGTTGATTTTTGAGAGTTAAGCATTATATAAGTTTCCCATTTCTGAGATGAAGTATTTCGTTAAATGTATCTTAATTTATTCATAATTGAATTATAAACCGGAATTCTTGTACAATATTATAATACTTACAAATACTATATTAAAAAAAGAAAAAGACTTTTACTAGGTGGAAAATCGGGACTGACTCAGTACTACTAATTCATCTAGGCAGGTACCACCGCAGTGCCAGATATTGTCCCATGAAATAGGAGTGTTTATATACTATCAGTTTCGAGATGAGGGCACTGTAGTACGATAACCGGATTTTGTAAGACCTATCAAAACCCATCTGTTGTCTACGGTGACGGACGTAGTGCGGCATTGATGGAGAATAATTTAATGTCTCTCTGTCGTAGTTGGCGTATTACTTACCATTAAGTAAACGTATTACCCGTCATGTACACTTTGGTACATACTTTCACATAAATCACAAAATGGCCAATTTATATTATCCAGTGAAGCTGTGAAATCCATCGGCGGCCATAAGTTCTTCATTAAACTTCAAAGTTCTTCATAAAAAGTTTACGCCATAACCGGCACCTCGCGCTATTACGTCTTTTTCAGTGTGCTCTCTTAATCGCCTCTTACGCCATTTACTGCATGTAATAATATGTTTCTTATTTTAATAAACCACCATCGAATGCATATCTATTTCCTCCATATGTACGCTGTCTAAAGACAGACTAGTTATACTTACTAAGTCATTCTTTTCTTTTATCATCATCAGCGCATTTTACTTCACCACCGAGGAGCACCTACCGCAAAAAGTGTATAGGCCGTAGTCGTCCACGCGTGCCCAGTGCAGGTGATTTCACGCCCAACTTTCTTTGTGGCGTGCGCAGGTATCCTCACGATGTTTTCATTCACTGAAAGAGCGTCGCATACACGTACATATAATTTTGAAAATTCAAACAGACATAACACGTGGTGGATACGAACCTGCACCTCCAGATTAGAAGGCAACCGTCCACACTAATGAGCTATCGAAGTTCTCATCTTAATATCTTTATGATATTTAATTATAAAGAACTGAAGTTTATTAGACTATATCTACTTATGAAAACGAACGATGTAGTTGCTATACAAAATATATGGAATAGTGCGACTCTCATAGACGCAGAAGTAGGAAAAAATATACTATAGAAACATATCGTTTAAAACTAGGTAAGTTATCTCACATAAAGGACGTACTTTATACTCGTACTTTTAAATAGAACCAGAACTCCAAAGCACATTTTCAATATGCATTGTACATTATATTAAGCTGCGTTAAGAAGATAACAAACAGAGATTCGCAGCTTGGATCCACGCCAAATGTTTTGCGAAAGAGTAAATCCGAGAATATATGAAGCAAAAACTACGTTTGAACTCCAAATGTTCAGTATTACGCAAAACAAAAAAAAACTGGAGATAAGAATTCAAGTAACCTTCGACGTCACTCTGCAGGTCCTAAACCTTACCGCACAGCATAGCTAATAACCTGTTACCAGTAACCCACCACGCGATACTAATACAGATCGTCGGGTATTACTTTATCATACTCGTATTCCACGCTATCAAATCACGGAAGAATTCAACATAAAACGCTACAGACACCCATCCTACTTGCATAAGTTGCTTGACTTTTGGGATGCTTAGCAAAACGGGTTTGCTGCTACCTCTGAATAAACGAAACAGACATGAACAGCCACCAGCATTAAATTGCGATATGTTTGGGAGAGAGAAAGCTTAACGCAACTTATATATACTATGCATATTGGAAATGTTCTTTGGAGTTCTGGTTCTATTTTATTGTACGAGTATAAATTACGTTTCTTACTAAGTATTAAGGCTATATTTTAAAATTGTATGTTTTTCTACTACGGTCTATGAGGCCAGCACTATTACATAAGTTCTAAAGCACCAGCAGTTTTATCATATTTTTCGTGAGAGAAGCTTTGAACTGGAATTTGAAGTGCGAGTGCTAAAATGGAATTTTAATTTTAGTAGTAGTTTGCCCTGTGGTGATAGCAGATTAAAATGGCACTAAAAACTAAAAGACAGAGTTAGTGGCAATTGGTCTCTAACTATATCTTCTAGTTTTTTAGTCTAGTACAAGAAACCAAAATACGATGAAAAATTCCTGAACTTCATCGTCTTTAACTAACACAGGGGTTCTCCGAATGAACCCAAGTCTAAAACTCCGTTTAGAATATTCAAATGCAAGGTTAAAGTCGATATCATCTTGGGCTCCGAAAGAGGGGATGAAGCCATTATATTCCCTGGCGGTAAGCCAAGTATACGAAAGCATAGTCTCTAATTTGAACTCTTTATATGGGATGAACCTTTTCGATTAAGAATAGTAGTGGTTACTAATCTAGTCCTGATGGCGTCTAAAATATTTGAGGGTAAGTTCCTAGAAAACTAAATATATTTTTTATATAGAGTATAGAGAAACAGATAGATAAATTAAATTTATTAGATAGTAAATAATATACAATTCGTTTTTCTTCCGAGGAGTAAAATATAGACTCAATTGATCTTTCAGAAGAAGAATATATACAAACTACAAGCTTAAAAGGTCTTAAACACGAATGTAAATGATCATAAGCCAAATTAACTAAAATTATTGTTAACTAATTGATAGTAAGAAACCAAGAATAATTTTTAACCTTGAAATACTATTTTAAAATAAAATTGGTCCAAATTACTAAATCACTTTAATAAGGAAATCATTAAGGTTTTAGGCAATTTTGTAGCTACTCAATATCTCATAAAGCATCACCTTCGTTAATATTTAAGTGGGTGAAGTGCTTTAAACGGTTCCGACGATGAAATGACGATGGAGTGTAAATTATAAAGATCGTTTTTTCTATATTTATAGACAGGCATATTAGAAAAGTACATTTGAAGTATACAATTATAACGCTTTTTAGGCTTTGTTTTTAATTATCTGTGTGATAAGATTTCAATATCACAATTAAGTTATTCCGATCACAAATACAGTACTTTGAAAATATGAAATAAAAGGCATCGGATTTGCTCATCTCAGTGTTGGTGATATGTGAGCCATGACGTTACAGATGCACTATAGTTATTATTGCCCGTTCATATAGCTCTGCGTCAGTCACCTGACACGACACATGCTAATAAAGACAATTAGTACGAACCAATGACTTTATGTAGTGTGGTAGATAACGTAACTCAGTATTTGGAAAAGGTTCTAGAAATTCAAAAAAATAAAAATACCCTGTAAATCTCACTACAAGGATATGGAGTTGTGGTATGGTTATGGGGACCTTAGAGCTGTAGCCCTCCAAGCGGGCCCAGTTCGGATCGGTGCTAACAACTGCCATCCTAATATCCGACTACTAAACGTCTTTCTTTTTAGATAATCAGGTGATTCAGCCTGTAATGTTCTAAATAAACTTGGAAACGACGATTCGACGACCCATGTGGAGTAATGGTCGAGACGTCGATTACTACATCAAGGGTTCTGGGTTCAATCCCCCCGTAGTACAATCATTTGTGTACATAAATATGTCTGTTTGTAATGTAATATATTATGTATTTACAAAAAAAATATGTATATCAGTTATTTAGGACCCTAACTACAGGTTCCTCGCTTAATATAGGGCTAGATGGCGCTGGGTGAATGTCAGTGGATATTTATTTGTTTGATTTATAAACATCGCAAGAGTTCATTAATTATGCGGTCTCATTCGATTCAAACCTACGACCCCAGGACCACGCACTGACCTACACCAACGCATTAGACCACGGAGTCAGTTAATATACTTAACTAAATAGTATAATTTGGTTCAAATTGTTTATCTAAACGGTTCTATCTTTAGAAACACAATTCAAACCAAGTCAATTGTCCACTAAAGTTGGGCTGCGTATTGATTCCAGCGATTTGCATAATCAGTTCAAAGTCAGATGGCGATTAAATACACTGAACATCTTGGCAACTCGGCCGGGTTGGTTCAATGTGATGAATCGACTTTTGATAGGGTCTGCAGTATTTTGATATGGTTTGCTTACACTACTTTGTATTGGATATGCATAAAGAGTAAAAATTAACTATAATCGTTATTAGCATATTATACGCCCCACTGGTAAGATTGGTGTGTTCACTACTTGGTACCTATCATCTTTTAGATAGGGCGGCGTAACGTCCCTATCAGTGTAACCAGCGTATGCCGGGACGCTTCCCTCCCCTAGCATATACTAGTTTTCCTATCCCTGCAACGCCCTAACCCGAAGTTCGAATCCCACTCTGGGAGGCCCTTAGGTTCGTTGTGTATTTGTTTAGGCTGAGAGCCATCTACGTTAGCTAATTGCCCGGTGCAACTGTAGAGGCCATCTGCGACTAACAACAGTAATCAGATTGAATAAAATAACGGCGACGTAACGTGCCTTGCAAGGAATCATCTTTATTTTCAGAATATAAGGTGGTTCATCCTGCAATGTCCTTTTAAATCGGATTTTCCCAGTTTGATTAGGACACGGCACATTGAATAAGTTGTCAGAAAAGAAAGATTCCGTGCTTCGGAAGGTATATTAAGTTGAGGTCGGCAACAATCTTAGCATGGTAGTCGTCAATACCTACAAATCTGCATTGTGGCCGCTTGGTGGGATACGGCCCAAACTCCCCATATCTATGATGTACGGGAAAGATTATCCCCGCAATGGACAATATATGCTGATGCTATTAACGATAGTTTGAGGTAACAATAACGATTGGTTGAGGCGTAATTTCATAATAAGCGTTTCAGTTTTATTTTTAAGCTCAGTTCATATTACATTATACATTTGGTGTAATGGTTGAAACGTCAGCTACGACACCAAAGGTTCCGGGTTCCATCCCCGGGCAGTACAAACATTTGTGTTCAATGTCTGTATGTTTTGGTCTCAGTGTTTTCTATGTTTGATATGTATGTATTTACACAAATATATATAACTATGTTACCTTGTTTAGTACCCATAATACAGGCTTCACGCTAAACTTGGGGCAAGATGTCGCTGTGTGATCTTCAGTAGATATTTATTTATTATTAATTTACAAAATAAATATAGCAGTATGTTTATCCGTTGTTTAGTACCCATCTTAAAGGCGAAATACTTAGTTTGGGACTAGTAGCGCTGTTTAAATGTAAGTGAATATTTGTTAATTTATTTTCCGATTCTGGATATTTCAACTGCAGCTTTATACTTCTATTAATTTTCGTTAACAAACAACCGCATCGCAAACCGCGCTGTCGGCACCATCTATCACAGTATCGAATGGGGGTGTTGTAATTAAAATATCTTTTGTTTTAATAAACCAGGAGGTATGCTTTGGCCTTTGTTCCGCCAAATGGGTTCCGTAACAGCCCATTGTTTGCATTTTGAGGTAGCTTATTATGTGTATAATGTGGCGGTAAGTTGGTTTTTGTGCTGCAGTCGGGGAGCTTAGGATAGCAGACGTTTTGTGCAAATGTAAACGAGGTGAAATGTACACAATGTTATACAAATGGTTACACAGTTTTCAAGGTGTTATTGTTTATGTTTTTACTGGTGGATATATAAATATTTATTTGAATTTCCTCGTAGTCGCGCGCAGGTTTCCTCACGATGTTTCCTGTCACGTTAAGAGCGTTGAATAAACGTACATAATAAATTCGAAAACTCGTTGCTATGTTGTAGGATTTGAGCCTGCGCCAAAATATTATATAGTTAAAAATAATCATTCACAACTTGTTATCAGTCCTAAACAACAGCATTGCATTATATATTTTTTTCTTAGGTTACTTTCTTTAATTAAAAATGCATATTTCCTCTGCGTATTAGAGAATTAAGAGCATCTGTAGCTCATGGGTGTGGACTGTTGCCTTCCAATCTGGAAGGCGTGCGTTCAAATCCCGTCACGTACACAAATGTTTTCGTATTAAATTATATGTTTACCCGACGCTCTGGCGTGGAAGGAAAATATCGCGAGGAAAGTTGCACACGCCTGCAGGGATTCAAAGGTTGTGCCTAAAGTCAGCCAATCTGCACTGGGTCCACGAAGACGACGAAGGCCTATACACCCTTTTCGGGTAGGCTAGTGCCCCTCGGTGGGGACGATTAATGAGCTGATGATGATGATGACATATTATGTTACTATTTCATTTATCTATCAACACTAAATACCCCTAACGGTGCTTCTTAAAAATGCGCGTTTTAAATATTATGTAAAGCAACGAATAGTAAAAATCAGTTACTTTATTCGGATACCGATATTTCAGACCTTAAACTACAAAGCAATATTATTTAATGAAGTCTAAACAAGAGACTTTTAAATAAAATTGACAAATTTATAAAAAAATATAAAGCTTGTTTGAATCTTCCACCGTAACTGAGAGTTGATTCCACTTAGTATTGTGAATTATATTATATACACTGACTATGTAAAGTGAAAAACAATATTAAACGCCACAAAAGATAAAAAATACTAACCATTAAACTCTGTGAGAATTATCACATCGCCCAGTTAAAGGGTCCGTAGAACATTATACGAGTCAATAAATTAATGTGTGCCTGCGGTCAATGTACCGTGATGTTTGATGACCCCAATCTAAGAAGGTTCTGGAAGCTTGAGGTCAGTTGACTGGTTTCATATAGTGCGGTTGTTTTGTCCGGCACCATGATATTGAGTTTTGCAGCTCATTAAATCTAAACTGAGAGGTTTGGGTAATTCCCAAGAGAAAGATGATCGGATTCATCATTTCTATTTGAATTAGATTTGTAACTTTGAATACGGGTTTACACACAGAATTAATAATATAATAAGTTCTGTGGGTTTACACGTGTTTATATGGATACCACTTGTTTCCGTATATCACGATGGCTTGTTTTATTTTATTTGTGATACATTTTAATCAGAGACATGGACACAATTTCAACGGATTTGAAATAAAAAAAGTTGAAATAATACGTTAGATACATTAATACACAATTAATTAGGCCCACCGATGTTTGAGTTTTAGAAGCGTGTGAAATGCTAACGACCAATCCGCATAGTTGACGCACGGTGCACTTTCTTCCTCTGCTGGTATTGGTCGATCGCCGTGCCATGTTAGTTGGCCGTGCAAATGAGACTGATAACTAGTGCACTTTGCACCCTAAAACTCTATGATATGAGTCTGGTTTAGTTCGAATAGTTCCTTTGACAATAGTGGCACTAATCTTTATTTGACTGCGTGGCAGAAAATTTTAAGACATCATCATCATCATCATCATCCATTCAAAAATTGTAAGAGCGTCGGTGGCTCAATGGTGTGGACTGTTGCCTTCTGATCTCGAGGATGCAGGTTCAAATCGAAGTTTTCAAATTTTCCAAATTATTTGTACGTTATCAGAAGCTCACAGTTAAGGAAAACATCGTGTAGAAACCTGCTCACTCCTGCGAAGAAATTCAAAAGTTGTGCGTGAAGTCGACCAATCCGCACTGGGCCCGCGTGATCGACTAAGGCCTCCCTTTACGGGTAGACTCGTGCTTCTCGGTGAGAACGTGTAATGAGCTGATGATGATGTAAGATTTATACTCCTTTTAAATACTTAGCAATCATCGTCTCAGTTTTTAGCGACATTCCTCTAACTTTCTGCGATATTTCCTTAGAAACATTGAACATTGTTCAACTGCCCTAATTCGCCTTGAGATTATAGTACGCCCCCAAAGTTCCAACATCGTCTATTAAGTGCTTATAACAAGGGCCACGAACTCGGTAACAAGATTTCAGAAATGAGCAGAGACAATCTAGATTCAAACTTGACGAAACACGGAGTAGAATGTTTAAGCTCTATTGCTTGCTCATTTAGTAGTTGCCTATTAAGAGGCGTATGAATTTCAATCAATTTATAATTTATTAAAACTTGATTGGTTTTGAATTTGTGGAAATACTAGTTGGTTTTTCATTATTAGGTTTTGCAAAGTTTTTAAAAATAAAAAAAAACGTTTTTGACACTAAAATGTTCACAAATTCGGTGAAAGCTCCCTATCGTCTTTAATAGGTATACAAACCCGTGTTACAGAAGTCTGTGCTTCCAGTCGCCGGATTTGACTAAACAGTTTTATATTATCTTATTACATACATAACATTATCCAGGATTTACATTACATTATCCAGGATTGTCTATCTAATGCGGTATTCTTTAATAACGTGAGGAAACCTGCGCACGCCTGCGAAGAGATTCAATGGTTCTGCGTGAATCCGCACTGGGCCCGCGCGGTCGACTTAGACCCTTTACGGGTAGGCTCGTGCCCCTCGGTGGGGACATTATGAGCTGATGATGATGATGATCCAGTAAGTGTCGTTACATGAGGCCACCACCACTCACTTGATGATTCACTGAAAAAATGAGAGATTAGGATCCCACGTTTAATAATAATAATAAAACAATTTATTGCTTCTTCACAAGTCACAATTTCAACATGTGGTTCTTATTAGCTACTTACAATACACAATTTATTTTTGTACCTTTATTGTGAAGCAATTGGATGTGGCTCAGCTAATGTTGATAAATAAGGTACTAGTACCTATTTACAACGCTGGTTTTCAGCCAACTCCACGTCTCTTCAGGTGATACACGAGGTTAGTGATACGAGGGCCAACTACATTAATGGTATTATCATGACAATGAAACAGTGAGTGATGTAGAAACTAATTTAGTGTAGCTTGTTAATAATTTTGGAAAATAGTTAATAGTTCGTTTAATCTTTTATTCCGTTAATTACTTAGATAAATAATAAACTAGATGTAAAATTTCATTCACAAAGTTTCCGCGGCAAAATTCTGTCCAACACTTGGACAGAATTTAGGTTATAATCACGTCACTCGCTACATGTCATAATGACAAAGTAGTGTGCTCATGCCTTTCATTTTGAGCCTTACAATGACGCGTTTAGATCAAAATTTCAATTAACAATTGTATATGATAAACATAACTATAACTATACGTATGTCTAGTGCGGCTCAAACATTTTCTGGTTGATGTTTCTTCGTGATTAGCCATTTACAACTTCTAAAGCCAGCTTATGCTAGCAGTTCATACTATTCCCAATATAAAATAAACCACAAACTAAACTGCACAGAAATTATTTGTAATTACAAATATCATTATTATTGACATTATTATTCCAGTCACAACATTCGAATACCGATCCAGCGACCGGTTAATGCAATTATGCAAACAGTATGCATAATTCCGCTGCAACTTTAGTGCGGTGCATTTTTGGAGTTTAGAAACGCTCATTTGCTAGCTATGAAACTGAAATCGCCGTAATTAGTGCTAATGAAGTTTTGACTAGACTAATGTTTTCCGAGGAAGGCTTAATGCAGTTTTAAACGTTCGAGGTTTAGTGCGGAAACACAGAATTTGTTCTATAAGGATCAGTTTGATATTTGCAGCTGAATTTCAATTTTGAACTTTCTATTTCGTCACAATGCATAACCATGGTACGAAATGCTGTAATATGATGTCTTTTGTAATATGATAGACTCCATGGGGGCTAACGCTATCTCTTAAAACAGTATAACTATAATGATACGTCAGCATTTTATACCAGAAAAGGCAAAGTAATAGTATGTTATACTATTTGAAGATATGGCGGTAAGCTCAAAGGTTAAACATAATCACCACGGATGCAATAGACGTGATCTAATATGGAGCAATATTGCCCCGGAAAACCTATTCATTTGTTTCTTGAGACAATAAGAGACTTCGCTGAAAACACAGACACTGTTAAGTTATGACAGTCCTATGCTACTATAAATAAAAATATGAGACTTATAATTGTTTATGGATACGAATCAAATGTTATAATTTTTGACCAAAACAGCAATCAGATTCGATCCCGGTACCGCGGTTATACGACCGGACGTCCCAAAAAGTGTATCCTACCTTAAAAATCTATTTTGTTGAATATGTTTATGAAATAACCATCAAATGAGTCAAGATTGGTCCCACCCATATCTTCACTTCTAAACTTTCCTGCTCCAAAAAGCTTACACTTACACACACAAATTATTACACACGATTACTATTAACTTCGACTTACTTTGCTAAGGTAAATGATTACTTAATAAATCGTTGGATCTAGGTCGACTGTAATCTATCGATACATTTAATGCAGGATGGCTTTACGTGCCGACGTACCTATATGTATTCCGTTACTTGTTCAGGCATGCTAACGTCGTACTAGGTTGGTATAAGTCAAAGGTGTTGGTGATTGCATAGTTTAATTTTAAGTAAGAATTTTTTAAATGATAAAAATAATGGGATGAATCGTATTTTTGCCGTGTAATCACTGGATACTAAAGATCAATAATAACAATATAATGATATACGTATTATTACGTTACAAGGTACCAAGTGTGATGAAATCTCATAAATAGGCTTCAGAATGTCCGAAAACTCTTATTATACTTACTTTATTAGACTTTTTATTCAAGTCTTCCCCATTTTTCTTCTCTTCATCAGATATACCGGTTCTCGGCTTTCATGATAAGACTTTTACTACAAAACAGATGCTCACGAATAGCTCCCAGATAAGTAATATTCAGTACTCAAACAAGTAAAAGTTTTTTAACCTTACAGCAAATATCGTATTTCCCTCGTAAAGGTATCCAATGCATCCGGTTTTCCAATGTATTTTATGTTCGTTGACGAAGGTTTTATTTTTTTCCTAATTTATTATCTATTTCATTCGAATCAAAATATAAAATACTTGAAACTAGTTATCTATTAATAAATAAATATCTACACCATCCAGTTGTCTTAAATTATGTAGAGAATTTGTGCTATGGGTGCTAAACAACTGAAAAAACATATATAAAAATATAACTGAAAAACATGTATCTTTTTTTCAATATGTTTTCATATATAAAGAAATACCCAGAGCTATAAATTAAAAACAAACATGTTAACAAAAACTTATGTTTGTACTGCTTTGGATCTATCCTAAAATCCCATAAATTAGTGCTATAGCCGACATCTCAACCATTAAACCATGAAAAAAATACTGGCTTCTGGTAATAACTTTTTCAAATGTTGTGTAATGTTCTGCATTAGCATATGTACGTGAACATCATTTGTGTTATACATACGTATATTTCATTAAGAAAATTGTGTTTTGAATTATACCAAAACTCTACACTAAAAAACCGATATCGTTTCTTTAACAAAACTGCAAAGCCTTAAAATGCAATTTAAATGCACATCATATCTCTGTTCACATGATATTCATAAATAGAAAACAGCTTCTCAAATAGAACAAACTAGATTCGAACACTGAACTCGTATACAAGTCTAAACTCGCAAACATTATGGTTAGATAAAACTAAACTGTCTATGCTGCTCGCCGAAGACATAGGGTTTCGTGTCGATATTGGTGCCTCCGCGTATTCCGTTACTGGTTCGGGCGTGTTTGCCCCGAGCCTTGCTGGCGCAAGTCTAAGGAGACACGTTGTTGTTGAACAAATGCAAAGTACAAGACTGCCATCTTTAATACTATTTTGATATCATTTTAACTTTATTCTTCTTTTGTTAAAGTTAGGAAATTATGATTCTGTGGGTGATAATGTATGTAAATTTTCATTTTCGAAGCCCCTTATGAAAATAGCTAATGATAAAATAATCTCTTGCAAGAAAATGTAGTGACGCTCATTCAAGCATTTTTATGAGTATGTAAGCCACTCGCATGAAGTTAGCTTATGTCTCTACCAAAGTAATATTTCTAAATAACTTTGTTTTTGTTTTCTATATCAAATAACTGCAAGTGTTTTAAATTTGGAGGTGATATGGTCTTATATGTGTCTTGTCTCGTCGCTATCTAGATTGCAGATCTGTTTTTTTCAACGGTTATCCATACTGCATCTTTAACTACGAGTAATTTTTATCAGTACAGGTTTACGTTTGGTACCGATAGTTCGGTTCATTTGGTTGGTTGGTTTGGTTTGTAAAAAACGGGGCTGATTTGCATTCCATTACTAAGGAACTATCTTTTTGACGACACATTTGGTGTAAAGGTCGAGACGTCGGCTATTACACTAAGGTTCGATTCCCGGGTCTGTTTGTATTGGTCTGGGTGTTTTCTATATATAATATGTATGTATTTACAACAAAAATGTATATATGTATGTTGATCCGTTGTTTAGTACACACACATATTACAGGCTAAACGCTTAGTTTGGGACTAGATGGTGTTGTGTGTATGTCAGGAGATATTTAATATTATTATTTTAACAATAAACCAGACAAAAAACACATACAAAATCTGAAACTTTGTGGTTTTGTTTCAAACTGAAACTCAAATTATATTTATTCAAATAAATCTTTTATAGATACTTTTATTTTAATGACTTTACCACCTGTTTCTGAGTGGATCTCATGAATATAATCCTAATAAAGTAATATACAATCACATTGCACGCTGCAACCACGTGACACTATCACTTTTTAATCAAGCACGCGCATGCCCGCTCCCGCCCATAACTTGTACCACGTCGCGCCTCCCAGCCAGTAATGGATTTTGCTCGCGTCACGTGACAACCGGGCGGTTTCGTGCGTCACGATTTTTAATAATACTTTCTATTCTAACGCCCACTGCGGGAAAATGGTTTTAGAGGAATTCAGATATAGGGAAAAGGCTAGGTTAAAATGGACCGGTGGCAAAATGAAATGACGTGGATTGTGGCGAATGAATTTAGACAATGTAAGTCTTTGAGTGCTCACTGATAACAGGAGATCAATAACGACAAGTGTAGATGTTGTATATTTTAATTACAAGTACAATATTTTGAGTCGCTTTTCATTTTTTAAGTGGAAACTACTATGGCGGAGGGATGAGCGGATTTTTTGTAGTATTGTATTTTTTGATAATGTTTCCCATTTTTTGCGGCAGTTGTAACTTACATCTGCTCATCAGCCTCCTTTTGCAAGGTTTTCGGTCCATCTGTCTGTAAACCACCTTCATCTACATCTCTCTTGCAAAAATGAGCTTCACTCTAGAATCACTCAAGAGCTCTGAAGGATGTTAGTCCTGAAACATACATGCCACTTCAAATTGCTGATGAACAATCGACTTCTTACTTACCCAAGGGTATACATCATTTTTGATATATTTTAAATACATCATTTTTGATATATTTTTGTTACGATTGCCCTCTCAGTAATTTCTAAGTAAATTATTACCATGAATATTTAATGATTTATGTACAATATTTTCTGCCTATGATATAATTAAGAAATTACGGCTACGTTTAAAGGGTTACATTTAGCTCGGTTTTAATTATGGACAGACATCGGATATTTCAAGAGCCAGTGGGATATTGCATAATTATTTAATGAGCTTGCCCTTTGATGATTTGCATTAGGGATTCGTGTAATCATTAGACGATTCCGGAAGGTCCTGTATATTATGTTCTGTGTTTCGGACGTTGCATTTATCTTTAAATTTCTAATGATACGATCTACTGAGAGATATGTTATACTGAGAGATATGTCGAAGTTTTCCTATATATCAAATGTAATTAGTATATTATGATTGGGGCTATATAATGATATTAATTATTGATTCTATGTATAATATATATGTACTTACAAAAAAATATATAAGTATGTTTATCCGTTGTTTAGTATCCATAATACAGGCTTCACGCTTAACTTGGGACTAGATGACGTTGTATGAATGTCAGTGGATATTTATTTATTATTTATATTTGCGATACTTTACATTAATAATAATAAATATCCATTGACATTTACACAGCTCAATATAGTCCCTGTAATATGGGTATTAAAAACGGATAAACATACTTTTTTTTTTATTCATAATAAACATGGAAAACACCCAGACGAGCACAAATAGACATGTGCGTGCACGTAAATGTTTGTACTGCCCAAGGATCAAACCCGGTAAACCCTTGGTGTAAGAGCCGACATCTCAACCATTACACCAAATGGGTACAATACTTATATTTAAAACTTTTTATGCCTAGTTATATTTTTAATAAATACTGGCGTTAATAACATTTTTTTTAGAAAATACATCTGCGGTAGCTGTGATAACAAAGTTTGGTACTGCTCCATTTTTTCTGTTAAGTCTCTTATTTGCAAACTCGAACGTACGAGTCGAAGGCAATCAGACTAAACGCGCACTCTTGGGGTGCTATGGCAGTGTAATATGCTCAGATTGGCATCCCCCCAAATGATACGAATGAAACTGGGTATTTGGCTGTCTCATAGGGCCTCCGAACACTACCGACTTTAGATTTTGTTATCAAAAAGTTGAAAAGTTAATTCAACGATCGATTTAGTGTAATGGTTGAGAAGTCGGCCACATCAGCAAGGGTTCCGGGTTTGATCCCGGGCAGTACAAACATTTATGATCATGAACATGCTTCTTTGTACAGTTCTTGGTGTTTCTACGTGTAATATTATGTTTTTACAAAAACTATATATGAGTATGTTTATCAGTTGTTTAGACACCATATTATTTCAGGCTAAAATGCTTTGTTTGGGGCTAAATGGCACTGTGTGAACGTTGATGGATATTTATTTATTGATTTGAAGTACAATAGCTAAATTTTGGAGATACCTGATTGGTGGATTGTTTGTAATAAAACCTGTTTAGCTGTTGTCCACTACCGGGAGGAGGTTCGTTCATCGTACTTATTATAAAAACTTTTTTTAAGAAGATTTTTAATAAAGTCCAATACAGTTCAATTATATATAAAAATATCACCATAAAAATTTCGTTTCATGGATATTATATAAATCTTTTGTGGTATGGCATCAGTTAGAAGTACCCATTTAATAATAAATAAGGGTGTGCAACATTAAAAAACCCTTTATTTTGGACGTAGTTCTCTAATCACCAATTATTTATGATTATTTATGAATCTACTTCTGTTGAGGAAATCATATCTCTTATCCAATATTTTCTAAAAATAAATTACGATTTAATTACTCATATATATTGAAAGTTGTTACATCGCTCATAATAAAAACACAACGTTTTCCCTAGCTATATTTTGTATAATAATAATTTCTAAATATAAATAGTAACATTGCTCGTAGTTCCCAGCCCTTATTGTCGGCTCATTTGCACGTAATACGTATGTGGCATGGAGATAGACAACAAAAAATAACTTTACCCAATTGTATATCATATGATTGAGTGCTAAGCTAAGCTGGGTAACTCAGCATTAGGACAATTCTATTATATTTTATTCGTTTGTTTGTTACGGACGTGTTTATTCGTTTGTATTGAAAGATGAAACCAGAGATTACATTGTATTCTATACGTAGATATCTATGGGGATTCGAGGCATATTATGGAAAGCCAAACATCGTCGTAGTCTAAAGTTAGCAACGAACAAAAACAAGTTATAGGTAGGTCCTATTACCTAGCGTTTAAAGTGTTATTGAATTTTCTCTATTGGAATGTAATTATTACATGCAAACCACTAATTTCATAAAGGCACAGCTATATACTAGAAGTTTTAGTCAATGGTAGACAACAATTATATCTGCTTAAAAAATTAGTATTTGATGACAGATATTAAGTGATCTAGTTAAGTAAGTATTGCCAAAAGTACTAAATAAATCAGTGAAATAGTAATATTAAGTATTTGTGTTATAAAAGAGAAAATTGCATCTAGTGAAAGTACTGGGTGTAATAGTAGAAATAAACTTATCTTCAGGAAAGAAAATGTGACCTTGTTACATTTTACATGTTTACAGTTGTTACATTTTTTTAAAATGCATCTGTAGTTACATTCGTTAATAATGCATCTCACGTAAGCAAGCGTATCCCTATTTATCTGGTCTGGAAAATTGTCATTCCGTTTAGTTTAATTAATTTTAATAAAAAGGGGAGGAAAACAAGCTTACTTGTTGGAAAGTATACCACTGGTTTTAAACATTTGCAACATCAGATGTCATAAAATGCCTTGCCCCTTCTTTAAGAAATATAACGCTGGTTTTTATGTACACCAAATCATCTCGCTTCTGGAATGTTTTCTATGATAATGGAATCCACAAGTTAATAGTGGCAGAAAATGTCAACAAAACCATACCGTGGAAACCTTTCAAACCACTATATAGTGTCGGTGAAATAGGGAGTTCCGCCTCTAACTACGAGGTATTACCAACCCACACAACTCATTATGTCGAAAAAACACTGATGAGCATGTCAATGAAAAACTTAAGATGATCAAGGCTGAAGTGATAATAAAAGTAACTAACATAATAAGATTTGTACTAACTACATTAAAACTTTCGAAGATGAAAATACTACAGATCCTAAAAATAAAACACAATAGTTGAAATTTCATGAAGTCGTTATATCTTTTATGACAACATTCCATAATAATGTTCTTTACACAAAAGATTTCCAGGGCACTTATAATGTTACAAATAATACACCATGGGAAAGTAATAAAACTGTGGGGGGTAATGTTTTGAAAACAAATTCGTCGGTTTATGTAACGTGTCGTACCACCCATGGTACTTTAATATATGGTTCTTGGAATATGAGTCAAGGTTTATTCGTTTTGTATATGCTGTAGGAAATGTAGTACTAACCTTTTCATTTTTGTTATTTACTTTTATTCAATTTTACAATATGTATTTACATTATTATTTTCACTTCAATATCACTATGCATTGTAACTCTCGATTCTTTCAGCCGCAATAACTTCGGTCCGGGAAAACTTATATGAACCGGACCCATTGCATTAGATGCCATATCATTTTTCCTTCATTCTCCATCCAATCTTTTATATTTTTCACCCTTTTTAGAGATTTAAATCACCTTTTTCATTTATTTGACATGTTTGTTTATATCTATGACGTTTCCCCTAGCAACGTTCAATTTACTCTTAAATTCCCTATTTTAGCTATATGACCTACGTTAAAATCTAATTTATTTCGAAATTAAATAGAAATGATTTGAAATTTGACGGTTGTCAAAGGCTGATATAAATAGAGGCCTTTGGCTGCTGTAGAGGCTTTTCGATTCATTTTTTTTTACCAGTTTCTTTTGGATTATTTTACTAGTCTGATACGAGTCTATTCTTTGTGGAGAATCATAATATACCAAACTCTCATTTACATTCCACAAATCGCTGCTGCCGCTGCTGCTGCCGAGGCTGTTACGTGAGAAGCCAAACTATTGGAGCTTCGGGTGTCCTATCGCCGGAGCTGACGCGCACCAGGTGCCAGTGAATCCCTGGAAGCGCCCTAATACTACGCGGCTCTGTGGAATCAAGCCCTCCACGGCGCCTCAAACTCACTGCCGTGCCATCGTGCTCATCCCTGGTTTCCGTGCATCCTAAGCTGTAGAAGACGAACAAGGAAGATCAAGCTACCACACTATACACCTTCATCATACATACCTCTCACTTTACACCTCCACTCATTCCCATCCACGTTTAGTTATTTGTATTAGGTTTTATATTAAATTCCATATCCTCTATTATTGGTCTTCTCATTTGTCGCTTCACGACAAATTGGCGCCCAACTTCAAATTCTTAGAACCCACACATCTCATTCACTTCATTTTGTTACATTTATCTCCCCTAGAATCATACTTTTATATCTCCCCGTATTATTATATTCTTTTAGATACATGTACATATTCTTGTAAGTATAACTATTTATAATATTCTATATTTGTAATTCTACTTTTACTTATTATCTTAGTTACTATCTATATTCTTAATTCTATTTTTACTTAATTTTTTCTAAATTCCAAAACAATACTTTATCTAGTATTTTCATTATCGTTTTCCCTTTGGCATCCTGTTGCCCATACATTTATTTATTTACTACCACATTCATATATTTTACTTTAATACATTTGTATTCATTCATACTAGATTCATAATTCCATTCCTTACTTAGTACTACTTTTCCTACCTTCTAAATTATTTTTTTTATTGATTTTATGTTCTTAAGGGACCACTATTGCCCTTCTTTTTTTTAACAAGGGACTACTATTGCCCTTGTTCTCTACTATTGTCTTGTAAGGCCTTCTACTACTACTACTTCTACTATGGCCTTACTTAGACTCCTTCGGCACTGCCATGTGCTGTCCTATTTTCTTTTGAGCGGTTGGCAACTCGTTAAATAAGCCTAGGCTGGAGCGGCTGATCACTCCTTAAATAAGCCCTGATTACATTTTTTTTTCCACTCGTGGAGCGGATGACAACTCCCTCATAAATAAGCCTATTGTTATTTTGGAACCTCCTTCTAGAGTGGCAGTCATAGAATGTGAACTCCACCCTTATGGTATGAATGATAGCATGAGTGAAGAAGTTTGAATCAATGTAAGGTTGTATGGATGTGTGAAGCAGTGTTCCCTGGTTACTATTCGGACTTCTCTTATAAAAATTTTCTCTAGTCGAAAATTTTTCTGGGGTTTTGGGGGAAATGTAGGAAATGTAGTACTAACCTTTTCATTTTTGTTATTTACTTTTATTCAATTTTACAATATGTATTTACATTATTATTTTCATTATTTTCACTTCAATATCACTATGCATTGTAACTCTCGATTCTTTCAGCCGCAATAACTTCGGTCCGGGAAAACTTATATGAACCGGACCCATTGCATTAGATGCCATATCATTTTTCCTTCATTCTCCATCCAATCTTTTATATTTTTCACCCTTTTTAGAGATTTAAATCACCTTTTTCATTTATTTGACATGTTTGTTTATATCTATGACGTTTCCCCTAGCAACGTTCAATTTACTCTTAAATTCCCTATTTTAGCTATATGACCTACGTTAAAATCTAATTTATTTCGAAATTAAATAGAAATGATTTGAAATTTGACGGTTGTCAAAGGCTGATATAAATAGAGGCCTTTGGCTGCTGTAGAGCTTTTCGATTCATTCTTTTACCAGTTTCTTTTGGATTATTTTACTAGTCTGATACGAGTCTATTCTTTGTGGAGAATCATAATATACCAAACTCTCATTTACATTCCACAAATCGCTGCTGCCGCTGCTGCTGCCGAGGCTGTTACGTGAGAAGCCAAACTATTGGAGCTTCGGGTGTCCTATCGCCGGAGCTGACGCGCACCAGGTGCCAGTGAATCCCTGGAAGCGCCCTAATACTACGCGGCTCTGTGGAATCAAGCCCTCCACGGCGCCTCAAACTCACTGCCCGTGCCATCGTGCTCATCCCTGCGGTTTACCGGTGCATCCTAAGCTGTAGAAGACGAACAAGGAAGATACAAGCTACCACACTATACACCTTCATCATACATACCTCTCACTTTACACCTCCACTCATTCCCATCCACGTTTAGTTAATTGTATTAGGTCTTTTATATTAAATTCATATCCCTCTATTATTGGTCTTCTCATTTGTCGCTTCACGACATGCTCGTATTTTCTTTTTAGATAACCCTCCTACTAAAGGATCCTTTTTACTCGTATCGATTGGAATACAATTATTTAGTATGTATAGGACAACTAATACGCACTTGTCTAACTAATCGTCGTATACGAAACGTCGTGGAATTTTATGAAGCTGGTGGATTGATGTGATAGTAACTTTTTACATTTTTTCATGTTGCTGGAAAGCGTATTTCTTTATTCTGAACATTTTGTTCAACGCTTGAAGCATTCAGCGTTTATTTCTGATTCCTCAGGTGAAATTAAAATTCAACCCATGTTCGTGTTACACGTAATTGGCCCCGTACGTGCTACAATTGACGTGATTATTATAGTGAAACACGACAAGACAAGCCGAGTGGCTTGATAAAGTCGAATTACAGGGATTACGTCGAATGAGAGAGCTCAGCGAAATGCGAATATAAAAACAATAAACTAGCAAAAGTAATTGGTTAGTAAACCTATCATATAACACAAAGTAACGTATTTATTTTCCATGTCTGTATCCGTCTGTTTTTTAGACCAACTTCAAAACGGAGGTCATTCATTCGACCGTATTCATCATCAGCTCATTAAACGTCCCACCAAGGGGTATGACCTACCCGTAAGGGTTCAGGCCTTAGTCGTCCCAGCTGGCGCAGTGCGGATTGCCGACTTCACTCACATCATCATCATCATTACAGCCTAATTATTGTCCATGCTGAAGGAAGGCCTCCCCTAATGATTTCCACGCGGACCGATCCCTTGCAGTTGACATCCATCTGTCCCGCCACCTTAACCAGAACATCCGTCCATCTGGTTAGGGTCGGCCTACGCTTCGCTTCCGTTACGTGGACGCCACTCGAGAACCTTTCCGCCCCATCGACCATCGGTTTCTACGCATTATGTGCCCTGCCACTTGCCACTTCAACTTGCTAATCCTCTGGGCTATGTCGTTTACCCTATTCTCCTACGGATATCCGTCGCCTACTTCACGCACAACCTATGATATTTGCAGGCGTGCGCAGGTGTGGTTCTCACGATGTTTTCCTTCACCGCAAGAGCGTCGGATTAAACGTATATATAATTTCGGAAAATTCGAAACAACATTGGTGACGTGGCGGATTTGAACCTCAGCCCTACGATAGGAGGCGAGATCCACACCATTGAGCCACCGATGCCCTACCGACTTCAATTGACCGTATATATTGTTTTTATGCAAAAATTTGCATCATTCCACACGGCTAATGCATACATGAAAAATATTTCCACCCCCGAATGAAAAGCTTCATACAAATTATACCACATTCACGTCATTACTTGGACTCACAAATGCAAACGTTTAGCAACGTAGCGGGCACAAAGAAACAAATTTATTCCCCGCTTGAATAACGCAAAAAGGTCACAGAATCTTTGACGGTCTCAGAGTCCAGATGTCCTTACATTATGTATGTGCTTCAAATATACTTGTACCTCGCTAAGGTTTTGTTCACGCAAGCACGGGTTCACAATAAAATTGCTACTGTAGCAGATTTGTTGTTTACATAATCATGATAGAAAAAGTATTTCTTTTGGTTAGAAAAAAAACTACACCTTGGCGGAGGTGAATATTTTTAAACAGATGTATTGATCGTTTGCTCACTATACATAAAAACCTAGGTCTAAAGTATGGAGCCCACAAGTTCGGAGTTTCAGGACAATAATAATCAAATTGAAGATTAAGACCATTCATTTAACAAACATATTATAAGCAAATGTTGAGATAGGTGCCTGTAACTTTTTTATAAAAAATAACTTATTTTCTGTTTACTTACCTTCATGGATTTTAATTTAAACATTTAATAAATTAAATCCAGCTAAAACAATACAACAGTTATCAGAAATACTTCGAGCTTTTAATGTTTTTATGTCTATAACAAGTTTACGAAAGCCGTCTGTTAAAAGCAATGAAATTTTTATTTTATTGATAATGGTAACGTTTTTGAATAGAACAAATTTTATACGGATTATTTGGCGAAACGCCAAATGATTGATATTTATATTAAAGTTTTTTGGTAAAGTTATATGCTTATACCATTGTTCCAGGCTAAAATTTGAGAATAACATTAACAAATGAAAGCATTATTTACTTTATATGTGTATTGTTAACGTAATTATATCTAAGTCTGAAATATGTGTTAACTTAAATACACGTTTATTTCAAATATTGCAGTTCACAGAATAAGATAAATTATTTAATTCATTCCAGGAGGCTTACCGCAATCTCTTAAATTACTATTACTTTAATGATTCGTCAACATTTTTGTACCAGAAAAGGCGGAGTAATATTATTGTAATACTATTTTAAGAGATAAAGCTAAAGCTACCATATGTTTCGATCTATTCTCGATACAAACACAATTCACAAAATAACCCAGTGCGTGCAAAGGTAAACGGGGAAACGTTGGAATTGATGTGTTTAATTATGGTCCATGTAAATTCGCTTTGTTAAACCTAACCGAACATTATTTGTTGTTTTGCGCAGAGCTATCGTGTTTTACTAGTTGAAGTTTGGTTATAAATACGAAACACAGTTTTTCACAAGATATGCGCGTTTCTGAGTATGTAATTTATTTCGTTACGTATTGTTGTCTAAGTTCTGGTAATACTTTTTTCTATTCTTTCTCACTTTTTAAGATCGGAGTTGCAAGGCTCCATAGGTAACGGTCATCATCAAAAGCTCATTATACGTCCCACCGAGGGCGCGAGCCTACCCGTATAAGTTGAATAGCTTAGTCGTACACGAGGATTGACCGACTTCACGCATAACCTTTGAATTTCTTCGTAGGCATGCGCAGGTTTCCTCACGGTGTTTTCCTTCACCGTAAGAGCATCGTATCATTTACCGTTACGCCGACGCCACTCAAGAATCTTTCCGACCCATCGGCCATCGGTTCTACGCACTATGTGCCCTGCCTACTGCCCTTCAACTTGCTTATCCTGTGGGCTATGACGGTCACTAGTTCTTATATGTATATCCGTGTTCTGGATTTGTACCCAATAAATATGGGAATCAAAAATCTTAAATTACGATTCACGCTACTCCAGTCATCGCAAAAATAACTTTCCTTTATCTATCCGTACCCATCAATTCTTCCAAGCACATAATGGCTTTATTGCGAATTCGTGGCTAATAGTAAGACCTCAGCCGAGGAAAAAATAAATGGGACATTCACGTTGAGAGTGATGATGTAGATAAGAGTACGCGCTGTTGGATGTGCCTATTGAGGTTGTTTATGTGGGTTTTTACGCCAACGGCCCGACAGGGACTGTAGAATGTATGATAATTTTTAGTAAGGGGCACACACGTACGCAATGGGCGTGTAAGTCTTCTATTTTCAAGTTTGAAAAAAACAGGATTCGGTTTTCGGTTGGTTATTAATATATATGTGTATATATGCTAATATAAGGTTTAATGTATATTTTGTTTATATACTGCAATTTTCTATTAATAAATAAGCAAATACTTGAGGAAGCGGGGTCTCATGTTACAGGCAGTGACATGCTTAAAATGAGACTTCCACAATTAACGATAAGAAACTTTTTATAACCAAATAAAGAACTTTATTTTCTGAATTGGTACTTTGTTTGTTTTCCTTGCCATTAATTATAAAAGACTTTATATTGATTTATATCATTGCAAGGAAAAAATATTTAATAACAATAAACCAATTAATGAAATGTTATTATCAATTATTAATTACTTTTTTAACCTTCTTCATTTTTTAAAAGTAATTTTGCTGCCTGATCTTATTGCATATAATTTTCACAAAGTTAAGGTTTTATATAAAAATATTTTCTTCACGGAAGTGAAGTAAGAAGAATTGAGTAAAGTACGACTTTTGATCTTTTTTTTATCAACAAGGTCTTTAATATAATTGGCATGATAAAATTATGTCACTCTTGAAAAATCTTCATAAAATATTACAAAATATTTTATTTTCATTGATGTTCGGAAGCTTTTGAAAGTATAGGCTTAATATAATAATACTTTTTTCCTTGTTTTAAATAACAACAAAAAGTCCATTTCCTTGTATAGATATAATTATAAAGATATAAACGACCTTTTTATAGAAATATAACCAGTTCATACTAATTCGTACACAAAAATACTATCTAAGTGTTCATAAATGACTCAACCTTTTCCTTCGAAGATTTTATTCCATACATTGCTATTTTCCTACGTATATAAAATGAAAAAACCTAAATAGGTTTGTATGCTTACAAATAGTTTTAAAGCAAACTACTTACTGAATGTAAGCAATACTACAGACATCCACTGCATCATCAGCCTATAACGGCCTACTGCAAGGCACAGGCCTTCACGCTCAGCATAGCCATGGATATTGTGCCGTAAACCACCACGCAGGCCCCATGCGGAGTCCCGGCAAAGGATGGGCCGCGCTTGGGCACCCCCCTCCGGAGATTGCGAAAGCGACCTCGGGGGGGCCCGACCCATAGGCAGGTAAATAAAAAGGTAAATTCGTCGTCGTGGCGAACTCTCTCATTTCTAGAGGGTCCGCCACGGCGACGAACTAGTTCCGCATATCCGCGCCGATGCCTCGATCTTCTGGCGCGGAAGTCGAGGACTTCCCACTCCGTATCAAAAAAAGGCCCATGCGGATGGTGGGTTTTACAACTACCGTCCTAAGATTGTGATCGGGAACGACGGTAACAGGCCTTCGAAGACGAAATCAAAATTCTATTCAAAATCAGGTAAATTTTAAGTGTTTTCCTTCTTATTTTATATCATCATCATCATCATCAGCTCATTAAACGTCCCCACCGAGGGGCACGAGCCTACCCGTATAGGGTGATTAGGCCTTAGTCGTCTACGCGGGCCCAGTGCGGGTTGGACGACCTTATTTTATATATACAGTGTGAATTTTGAATCATTGACATCCATTCGACCTATTTTATTATGGCATGTTTTCAACCCGCCACTGGGCCGCGTGGAACTAGGCTAATCACCCTATACGGGTAGGCTCGTGCCCTCTGTTGGGGACGTTTAATGAGCTGATGATTGATGATGTTTTTGGGAACCTAATAACATAAGATTAATATAAATATATTCAGAATCTAGATAATAGATAATAATGCCCGTGTTTTGCAGCGTATTAGTGAAGTAGAAGAGTAAACTTATTTAATACTGGTAAATTATAATTATTTTTTTAGGTCAAAATTAATTTATTTTTATTAGCATTGTTGTACAAAATAAATTATTTTTATATTTTCTTATGTACGTTCGATCAATCGACAAGTGTATTACATGATTAAAAATCATGTAAAAAAGGTTAAATATTTGAATTTTGTATAAATCGATTTGCTTCATATTTGGCGGATGTCGTGAACCACGAGTAGGTTTATTTTAATAATACAATGTGCTTTATTTCACCCATAATTATATGTTTGTACTATGTTTTGGATTTGTGAACCGTGTTTGCTTTTATTCTTTCTTCAAGTCCAAAATTGGAATAGTTAATTGATTTATAAAAGTATATCTGAATATGTTTTGTTTTTTCTCGAAAACTTACCGGGGGATTCACTTCTAAGTGCTGTAAGATAAGGCTCATATATATACATTACCTCGTCGAATCAATTAGGATGGGCANATTCCCTAATTTAAATTGCTCTATCAAAATTTAATAAAATTTATTGTCTCATACTCAATATCCTTTAACTGCATTTTAATTTAAAAATGCAAAAATCTTTAAACATAATTCCCAAATAAAATTCTAACCAATATTCCAAATGCTGAAAAAAACTGTAAAAATCCATAAAACAATATCAAACTAAAGACAATACTGAGCAAATAAACCTACTGCAATTCTATACGTTGTGGGCATATGAAGGGTCGAGTGCGCCACCTCTCGCTGAGTGTTGACACTCAAGACGAGGGGTGTCAAGGGCCGTGCGCCTTGCTCCGGTCATCCCCTGACCGAGATAACGTCGGATTCTGCTTACTCATAGGACCGTCTCTATACGTGACACAGCTAATGGGAACTTTTTGTATGATGTATGGGCTGGGAGTAACTGATATACCTGTTGAATTTACCGAAATTGATGCATGATAGATTGATATTTTACGAGGAAAGCGGAGGAATGGGATATCTGGCGGAAAATGGGGGAGACCTTATGATCAGCAGTGGACTGCTATAGGTTGAAAAGTGAGAGATTAATATATCAATTTCTTCATGCCAAAGAAATTTTAAAAATAATGAGCAATGTCTTCTACCCAAATCCCGAAACAAAGATTTTAAATTAAGGGCGAGCGGGCAAATACTGCACGGGCAAATCGTTACAATTGGAACGCAAGGCGGCTCTTAAGCTTAGGACGGAGCGTATTCCCTTGAAAAGAAATAAGGCCATCGGAACTGCTGGTTGTGTGAACGTCAGTCCAACTCTTAGACTTGTCTAAACTTTAGCACTGCAAGTCTAAATCAACAGAGAGCAAAGCGCACTAATTCCACTAGTGAACTTAAAACGAGGGAACTCCAAACTTTACTTGACATCGCTAGCAGTGCTTTAAGTGCTCTATAGTAAATACAAGAATGACCGCTTTTCCTGAATGTTGATTTGAAATCCGTCGTATCACTTTAATTGCCACAAATTTATCAATTGTGATTCTCTCTAGTGTATGAAATTCGGTAAATTAGCTAACCTGACGGTTAATGACCGGTTTCTAATATATTTTAAAAAATTGAATAGTTTGCGCGAGAGACACTTTTAAAGTAGAGAGACAATTTCTAAACTATGGGGTTGATAAAATCGAATAAAATATATGATGTACATAAAATAAATCCAACAACGAAATTTGTATGGACGATTTCTGGTGTGTAGTTTTTTTTTTACGTCATAAACGGTGAACCACTATTTTTTCATATTAAAGCTGTAGTAGGTGCCTAAGTAAATAAAAATAATGTCATTTATGTTACTTGCTGCTGCGGAACCCTCCACGTGCGAGTCCGACTCGCGCTTGGCCAATTTTTTTATTAATTAATGTTGCTGATCATTTGGCTCGCATCTGTCAAGAGAGCCGTTAACTTCGGGGACATATTTTCTGTATTAATGAAAATCCCCCTTATTTTTCGCCCATGGTCACAATACATTTTATTTCATAAGTTGGCAATCGTTTATTATCGAAGATGAAAATGGAAATATGGAGGAAGAGAAATGTACTCGTACCTCCAGTCACATCACTCGCTTCACGAAACACAACGCAAGAGCTGTTTCACTGGTTTTGCGGTTTCCTGCTGTCGAACCTATTCGTGCAAAACAAGGCTTGGAATCTGGTTAAATTTCCAAACCATTATCATGTACTTGCCGCCAAACCTTTTCATTCTGGTTACGCTCCTGAAACCGTTATTTATTCAACCGTTTTTCAAGGGAATATTTCCTAAAGTTCTGAAATTGGTTCTTTACAAAAAACCCAAAAACGTTATAACGTATATTTGTTACAAGCGCATGCTTGGGCGCCGCTTCCAGTGATAGGGCCGTTGCCCGTCGAATGAACGGTTAATTTAGGTTATAATAATGTTTCTTAAACGTTCGCGTCCTTTCATACTCGTACTACGGAGTAAACCCGATATAAACCGGTTTTCCCCGTTATTTTTGAACGATACCGAGACTTGGTGTAAACATGGCCAAGATTTCATTCACTGCTCAGTGAGACAGTCACGTCCTGGTCAATTTTTGCCTAATCGTTCTCGGATTTTTAATTCGAATTCTTAAGCGCAAGATCCAATATATGAGCATATTATGTTCTATAGACAAACAAATCGATTATCGTTTTGCTTACACGTATCTTACATTTGTTAGAACGACAATTATCGAGTACCGTTTTATGGAATTCACTCCCAGGCAAACCTAGCCGATTATGCTTAATGTATTGGAAAATTACTTCCATCGAGGCAAGGTATAAACAAGCTTAATCTGCAGTTAAGAGTTAACTTTACCCCCTTGTTTTCTGCTCAATTTAAGTAAGCATGATCTTGGGTATTTGAAGTGCGGAAACCGAAATTTTTGTTATAATTTCGGGAAAATTTAGTTTATGACGACCAAACTGTAGACAAGTAACTATCAAATACGATATCAATATCATCACAGTACCGGCAAAGCAGTGGCTTCTTCCTACATTTGGTCTTCCAAATATTTGTGGTGTGTCATTTCCACCACATGACCCGTTTACTCATTTATCACGTGTTTGCGAATGCGTAAGGCTAAGGACTAAATCGCTTTCCACAATAGCGTGCTCCTCGTCTATTAAAAATTGGGCATCTTCCTGACAACAATGAAGAATCTGTTCCTAAACATTGAAACACATCGCTCGATCATCGCTTCAATCAAGTAAGATGTCGGCCAAAAGCTGGGATAGTTTGCACAAAAACAGTATACTTACTTTTTAAAGTAATTAGCACGGATCAAATAGGTAAAGTTAAGCTTTACTCTCACAATAAATGCCAAACTTATTTTTTGCTTGCTAAGCTTTCCTATATAGCTTGACTATTGAAAAATGAGTCCGAAATCCATTGCGGATATACACTGCCATCTAAAGATACTAGAAGCCAAGACAACTCAATGTTCCGAACGTCAATAGAACTCGAGAAATTATTTGTCTGGCGATAGTTTCTAAAGCCCGAAATTCCATCCAACCATCAATTGAGGATCGAATTAATGTTTAGATTTGATTAAAGTACATAAACTTAAAAAAATGGCAATTAATTATGTTCCTTTAATACACAGTCTGTTCTTAACGGCAACCCAAACACGGCCTATGGGCCGATTACATGAAATCGGTGTTCACAGTATCAGTAAATTGATCGGGAAACGCTTTGACACGACATTTGCGGCAGGTGGAAAATGGCAGGAAGTGGTAACATTTAGATGTGGCATCACCCTTCATACAGCCCGTGTTGATACTTTGATTTTAGTATCAATTATACAAGAGGTTTTTAAATAAGAACAATAATGTCGTTTGCATTATTTTTTCTGACATATAGTGACTTTTAGTAAAGCAATGTTTAAGGAAGTGTTAGGCATGAAATAATAGATACTAAAACTAATAGCCATGTTTACGTCTTCACTTAGCAAATATACTTAAATCTTATTCGAAATCGTAAGGGTATATACGCTACAGTCGCCACGTATCACCACATGAAAACATGGAATAAATTTTTGATATTAAGAAACTAAATAATGGAACACAGAGATCTAAACGCAACGTTCAGACCAAAGTTGAATAGTTCTGGCTCGCCGTTTGTAGTGCATTCCATACAATATTCCGCCCACCACGAGGCCGGCCTAATCATCGTTCCCGCGTAGGTATTTATCTGATTTATGTTCTGCGTGACTACATCCATTCCTCAAAAGTGGTTTTATTGCCGCTCATCCCACGCGAATACGAGCTCTATTGACTGAGAAATTAGGCACACATTACAATGGACAACATGCGAAACAGTGTCATGTTTGAGCTATATAACCCTGAAATTAGAAATGGCTAAATTAATCAAAAGATCATTATTAATTTCTTGGGGTGTTCTACTTATTTTTTTCCGGATAGTGATCGCGCCGGATGGAATATTTGGTTAAAAACTCATTCCAAAGATTGTTCCTAAACAAGAAGCAAAAATTACAAAGTTGCTTGTTATACAATTATAACCTTAAAACAAATCCATAGCATGTACAAATTGTGTGCCGAGAGTATATTTTTAATGAAAAATGCAAAGTTAAATGCAATTTACGACTAGGAAACGATAAATTCGCTGGTTAATCAACATAACTGTTATCATCATCATCAACTTATTGAACGTCCCAACCAAGGGGCACAAGCCTACTTGTATAGGGTATTTTTAGGCCTTAGTCGTCCACGCGGACCCACTGCGGATTAGACGACTTCACGCACAACCTTTGAATCTAATCGCAGGCGTGCACGGGTTTCCTCACGATGTTTTCCTTCACGGTAAAAGCGTCGGATAAAGTAATTCGAAAACATTATTACATGGCAGATTTGAACTGCGCCCTCCAGATCAGAAGGCAACACCACAAATCAGCCACCGACGCTCGTTCATCTTTACAGTTAAGAAAAAGGCAGTTTATGTGCAATAAATTCTAAAATAAACTACTATAACTATGTAGAGGAAATCTCATCATGGAAAGATGACCTTAAAAGGCTAATTCTCTTTCCAGACTTGTGTGAGGCATTTAGCCTCATTATTCAGCGCTCCACACTACTCAACTAAGAAACTACTGGTGGGGTATTCCCTAAGACTCATATAAATGGACGCGTCGCCAGCCTATTTTGCCATGCACTCGCGATCGCTTCAGGCGGATTAGTGTCGTCTAAGTCTCTCAAAATCGTTTTTCGATATCGAATAAGAAGCACGCTGACGTTTTTCGATAGTGTCTACGTTGCATAGTGAAGGAAGGTTGAATCGCACCTAAGAGTGCGCCCCCTCCTGCACCTAAGCGTGCGCCCCTCTCCCCCCCATCCGGGGGGAAGGGGTCAAACGATTTACTAGCGGATTACGAGCTAGTAAATCGTTTTTTCGAAACAATAGATTTTAAAGAAGTTTCCCGCATAGCCGAACTCCTGCGGCAAGCGGAGGGCGACGCCAACGCCATGACTAGGGCGGCCTTTGAGGGCTTGAGCCTTAGGCAGGCGTTGGTGAGTTTCAAGGTAAATTCACCATGAATTACACCAGAATGCATGCGAGTCAAACCAAGATCCTCAAAGTAGGATATTTCAACGCCAATGGCTAACGTCCAGCGGACGGAAGTAACCTCCTTCCTCCGCGATCACCAACTAGACGTATTCCTAGTTCAAGAGACCTTTTTGAAACCCGCCGCGCGGGACCCTAAAATTGCAAACTATAATCTTGTGCGCAATGATAGGACATCTTCTGCCTTAGGAGGCACCCTTATCTACTACAAAAGGTCACTCCATTGTGTACCTATGGACCCCCCCAAACTAAAACATTTAGAAGCGTCCGTATGTAGGTTAGCTATGACCGGTCATCAGCCGGTTATTATAGTTTCCGCATATTTATCCCCGTCCCGGCCTCGTGCGCTACTACGTAGCGATTTAGAGGCCATCATGAAGTTAGGTCCATCAGTTATCATGGCCGGCGACTTGAACGCCAAGAACGCCATGTGGAACTGTCTCACCACAAACCCTAGGGGTAGGTTATTAGAGTCGCTATCGAGCACTCTAAATTTCGATATTATCGCTCCCATGTGCCCCACCCATTATCCGGGCAATATCGCCCATAGGCCAGACATATTAGATGTAGCGCTTTTAAAGAACATAAACCTACGTTTATGTTCTATAGAAGTTTTACATGAGTTAGTGTCCGACCACAGACCCGTGGTCATCGAGCTATCCCCGAGGATAGGCTCCCCCCACTCCCAGTCCCACCAATCGACTGAGCCACAGTCACTAAAGTAGACTGGATTAGACTCGAGAATAGCCTCAAGTCTATCCCCAGCGAGCTTGCAGATGCCACCCCGGACGACTCGTCGTCCATCCCCGATACCCTCCGCGCTATCGATTCCCTCACGGAGCGCGTACAGAGCGTCGTTAAGGACTGCTCACGACAGGAGCCGGCGAAGGCGCACCTTCGCTGGGACCTGCCGCCTGATGTACGCGCCCTGTTGACGGAAAAGAACGCGGCCACCCGCGCGTACGATGCATATCCCACAGAGTCGAACCGGGTTCGGTTGCGCGCTTTACAGAGGGACGTAAAGCGACGCATCGACGAATTACGGCACGAACGCTGGGGACATGCTATCTAGCTTAGAGCCCAGTCATTTAGCATTCTGGCAATTAGCCAGAAAACTGAAGTCCGATACGGCAGCGAGCACGCCCCCCCTGAATCGTCCGAACCAAACGCCCGCGTTTGATGATGACGAAAAGGCGGAGTGTCTCGCCGCTAGTCTCGAACAACAGTGTTCGCCGAGCACTCTGCCCGTAGACCCGGACCACCTTCTCGAAGTTGAATCCGAGGTCGAGCGTAGAGCTTCGCTCCCCCCCACGGCCCCCCCTGAGGGAGGTCACGGTGGATGAGGTCGCGACTATCGTCAAAAACCTCCACCCACGCAAAGCCCCGGCCCCGACGGCATTACCAAAAGTGTTGAAACACTTTCCGTTAGCACTGTTAACCTTTCTCACCGCCGTATTCAACTCGGCGTTGAAAAAAGGTATATTCCCACAGTCGTGGAAAGAAGCCACAGTCATCGGCATTCCCAAACCGGGCAAACCAAAGTGCGAACCGTCCAGCTATCGTCCGATAAGTTTACTAAATGTTATTGGTAAAATTTACGAACGTATAGTATTGACCCGCCTGCGCGAGTACGTCGACTCAGCAGGCCTCCTTCCCGACGAGCAGTTTGGGGTTCGAACCAAACACTCGTGTGTACATCAAGTACATCGCATAGTGGAGCATATCTCCTCCCGATTCAATATGACGTATCCCCATAAAACGGGAGCATTATTTTTCGATGTCGCAAAAGCGTTCGACAAAGTCTGGCACGAGGGTTTGATATACAAGTTATACAAACTAAACGTGCCCGACCGTCTAGTACGCATAGTGCGCGAATTTCTAGCGAATCGTACGTTCCGATATCGCATGGAGGGCACTCTATCCCCTCCCCACCCCCTGCGGGCAGGCGTTCCGCAGGGCTCGGTGTTATCCCCACTCCTTTTCACGCTATACACTAGCGACCTCCCGGAGTTTCGTCCCTCTCCGCTCAGGACGAATCGCGTTGTTCGCCGACGATACGGCCATTTACTGTTCGTCGAAGCACGCGGGCCCCATTGTCAGGACCCTCCAGGCATCCGCCAACACGTTAGGTGATTGGTTCAGGAAGTGGAGGGTCGAGGTCAACCCGGACAAGAGCGCGGCGGTCCTCTTTCAGAAGACCGGCGCGCCGTCGGCGCGAAACCTCCCACGTCAGGTAACGCTATTCGGGCGTTCTATTCCGTGGGAAAAGAGCACCCGATACCTAGGCGTCACTCTCGATAGTGGTCTAACCTTTGGGCCGCACATCAAAATGGTGCGCAACCGGGCTGCATTCGCACTCGGGCGCTTCATTGCCTACTAAACGCGCGTAGTAAATTGTCCCTTAGTAATAAGGTGCGAATATACACGGCGTGCATCAGGCCCATTATGACGTATGCCGGTGTGGTATTTGCACACGCTGCGTCCAAACACGTCCATAGGCTACAAGTTATTCAGAATAAGTTCATGCGTAGGGCCACGGGAGCGCCGTGGTTTTTACGGAACTTGAATCTTCATTTGGACTTAGGGCTGCCTACGATTTCGCAGTACCTAAAGTTGGCGTCCAAACGCTACTTCGACTCGGCAATAGCGCATTCAAACCCGCTCATTGTCTCCTCTGCTGATTATACTACAACAGCAGCTAATAATAATTTTCAGCTCGCGCGCGTAAACGACGACGTCCACGGGACGTACTAGACGATCCTGATGACCCTATCACGGTCGCCGCCGCGACGGCGGCCGAAACAGCTAAATTACTAAAAGTACACTATACAAATCGACAACCGAGGTTCCGTCCCCGCCGGCGGGGCCATCGTCGCGTGTCCCTGTAGGTTCGCACAGTCCCTATTCGCGTAACCGGCATGTACCGGGCCGCTTTTCTCCCCAAACATATGTTAGGCTACCAAGCCCCCCCGCAACGCCCTAAGCCGAGGTTCGAGTCCCGTTCGGGGACGCCCTTAGGCTCGTTGTGTAAATATTTAGGCTGAGAGCCATCTGCGCTCGCCACTTGCCCGGTGAAGCTGTAAAGGCCATCTGCGGCCAACAGCAGTAGTCAGTTCGAAAAAAAAAAAAAAAAAAAAAAAAGTGCGAGTGTGTAATATCTGTGCTGCTTTAAACTCATATTAAAACAAACTTGAATGTAGTCAATATCAGTTCATAAAAGTATTCTCGACAGGCACGACGTAAAAACTATTTAATTATTCAATTAAGCGCATGAAAAAACTATTTTTTCTATTCTCAATCTAAAAAGCGATGTCAAATTCGTGGACTCACATTTATCGCATCATAGATCACAGTCTGTGACACTACAATGTTTTTCGATACCGCTGAAAGTGCTGTGTCGTCACAGAATCCTGTCTACATTCTCTGTGATGGATATCCGAAGAATTACATGCATAGCTGTGCAGATATTGATGTGTGTCGCCGATAGGGTTGCCATTTGATAAATTACGCGCTACGAACGCGGCATGTTTTAAGGTTGGTACTTTTAAATTTTGCTTAGTGAACTTCGAGCTGGATATTTAATAATATAATGGCACGTTATTGGTGCTCAGAGATGAAACTTGTATCTGCTTATATTAAATAAACGGATTTTGTTAATTTTAATCAAAATAAGCAGGTATCTCTTTATTCTTTTAACTATCGAAACAAGGACACCATTTAGATTGTTTAAAGAGAAAACGAATTAAAAGACCTCATTTGAATTGATGGATTCCATCTCGTACAACCTTACGTAATATTTAATGGCTTCTGTTTCATTTCGTTTGCAAAATGTGTGGGTGATTTGGCGACAAAGTTTTATATATTTTATGACTTAAACGGCTTTGATATCTGTGGCCAAACTGTGTTTGTTGTAGTTATGAATATGTACTTTAGACAAAGGAGAGGTGGAGGACACACGGCCCAGCAGTGGAGAGTGGAGAGAGTAGATTGATAAGATACTCAAGACATAAGATACACCAATTAAGTGATTAGTAACTTTCAAAAATCGAAGTCATATAAATTAAATTGGAAGATAATATATTTTACGTCCTACTTTATCAAAACGTAGGGCCGGAACGTCTGGCGCAGTAAGGGGGTGACCTACGAGTATGTGTAGCAACAGTCTGGGATAGGTTGGTTCAGTGAGAAAGAGAGTCATATAATTACATAACAGCTCTTAACAAAAACCTTACATATAAACCGATTTCATCAAATCAGAACCCCTGAATTCCTTAGAGTAATATTTATAGCAGTTACTATAAAATATAAAGGGTTCCTGCATATAGCTTTTGAGATCTTAGCAAGCCTGAACTGCAGTGATGCATCCTGCCGAATAGCGAGCAAATTTCTGACGATTAGCAATTAACAAGCGCCGCAGGTCACGACCTCTCTTTAAAGTAAATAAGAATATTGTATCAAATTTTATGTATTTAAATGTATCCAAATCATATGTTACATTTATAAACTTTTATCTTAAAAGAACAATCAGCAAATAAAGGATTTCACTATTTCCTCAGAAATGTGTTCACGTGAAATTCACTAGGAAAAGGAAACCCTTGAATCTCATTATGAGATTCGGGTCAAACCGTAAAGGAATCTTCCAGCACTCGCGATCTCGGTGTAACACTAGACCATAAACTGGATTTTATTGAGCATATTGACAATATTGTCACGCGATCCTGGAAAATCTTAGGTTTAGTTAAACGTATGTGTAAGCGTTTTATGATATTCATACGTTAGTTGTAATTTATAATGCTTATATCCGTAGCATCTAGAATATGCATCCAATATTTGAATCCTATTTACGCGGTCCATTCCCATAGAATAGAGCGTATCCAAAAAAACTTTAGCCGTTATCTTGCATTTAGAAGTAATGACTGTCCTAGAGGCGCTAATTATTGCTCGACTCTCTCATTTTAAAATGGGTTCTTTAGAAAATCGGCGCAAACTCTTGGATTTAATACGTTGCACAGACTCATTCAAGGAAAATTAAATTGTCCTAATTACTCAAAAATGTAAGTATAACTGTACCTTACATACACCAAGACACCCTCTTACAAACATCTTTAGTCTCCTCCCTGTAAAATAACCTGGGCAAATCTGCTCCACTGTACGATGCATGCGACCTATAATAATTTAATGGATTGCGACATTGACATCTTTCACGATTGTGACCGCTTGTTTAAAAGAAAGTGTGTGGCAAGATTAGATTCTGCTCCTACATAGAATATTTTGTTATAATGTAATTTTTTTTTCTTATTTCGGTTTTTTGTCAGCTAGTTAATATACTTGTGGTTAAAATGTAATTAGGTGGCCCCATTTTTTGTAATCGACAATTTGTTTTGATTATTCAATGTTGTATTTGCCTGTAAAGACATGTTTTTTACACGTTTCACATAAATAACTCCATAGAAATGTATAATTATATGTCGCTGGCAAGTCTGTACCAATAAATAAATAAATAATTCATGATTTCGGAACGTTATGCATCATGCCAAAACTCCAGTTTTAACCGATCTCCATCAGTGACTGACAACGGGAATCGGCTGACATCGGGTCAAACGTCGTAATTAGGCGACTTTTTATATGGGTTTACCCCTCGAATAGGGGATCAACTAGGATAAAATCGCGGGCACTTTTATTTTACATTGGTAAGTCGGGCGTCCCATTTCCTTTCCCATAAGAATACCTATTGACCCAATCTTGCCCCTGAAATTAGATCCCACCAAAAACATTCTGTAAAAATCTAGCCAAGTCTCGACGGAGCTGCTTGATTATCTCTAAAAAGTAATGAAATCAAGACAAAGACGTGCCAAGTCTAAGGTTCCTTACTGCGATTACTTTATTATTATGGTTAATGTTGTGTGAATCCAGGGTTCCAGGTTCGATCCCTGGGCAGTACCTACAAATATTTGTGTGCATGAACATGTCTGTTTGTATTGGTCTAGTGCGCTCGACTTGGCGGGGGCACTACCGTGCCCCCCAACTATCCACATCGGATGAAGCGGCCCACCATGTTGAATATATATTGTTTAAAGGCGGTATGTCGATCTCTTATAGTTTGGCTGGGCTCTTCTGTTATCTTAGCAGGGTCACCAGGTACTCCAGATCTTCAAGTATCCAAGTTTTTATAGTTTTCCCTTTATATAGCCATTAAACCCCAACTCTGCACCGAATTTCAGCTCTCTGAGTTAATGGGAAGTACTAGTTCTATTTTGATGATCATGAGTGAGTGTCTATCTGTCGAAAATGCGAAACTTTGCTTTCGCTTATCGTCGAAACTAAATGACCTACAGACTTAAAATTTTGGATTTAAAGTATGTTATTATATCTTACTAGATGACGAAAATTTCAGCGTTCTAGTATTATCCAAAGGTTCTCAAATTGGGGTCTGCAAATGCGGCGAAATGGATCCTGTAAAGGATGGTACGGCAGTGTTTGCTTCGTGCTCGACTTGGCGGGGGCACTGCCGTGCCCGCGAAGATTGTATTTCAAACATGTTTGGAATTTAATGTATGGTTTCCGTTTTTTTTTTAGTGTGACCATAATGTGACATTTTAATACCGAAATAGTACCTATTGCACAGCGCGGCTAGATGAAGTTGGTGTTTTATTATTTTCGTAATGGCTTATCGTCTTTGGCCACGGTTTGCCTTGAGAGCTTCAGATGGCTCTCAGCCCAAAATGTGTTTGCAACGAGCCTAAGGGGATCCTAGAGTGGGACGCGACTGCGGGGATGGCTAGGTTACCTAGTATTAGTTTGGGTAGAAAATAACCGGGTACGGGATGAACTGGACGCGATGTAGGCCCCAAGTGGCGGGGCCGGTATCTCGGCCTTAAATTTTTGCGTGTGTTCTGAGATGCTTATTACGTGCTTTGTCCGCCGCGATGGCGACAATGATCGAATCGTAACAAACACGTCATACATTAGTTTTTAGCGCGTTTAGTTAACGATTGGGCTAGTTAATCATCCATTAAAATGGTGACCAAAAGTATAACGGCCCGAGAAAATTATTGGAGATGGTAATATGATGTCATCTCGTATTATTGTTTAACATAATAGTTTTTATTTTCAAAAAACTTTAGAAATCTATGACCTTTGGCTTACATTAATATAATATTTTCGAAATCCGTTAAAATTCCGTGTAAAATTAAACGCATTTACTTTAATGCTAATCCATTATTTTCCTTTGTAGCAAACGTTTAAAATTAA
>PQWD01005971.1:0-24708 GCA_019425675.1 Leucinodes orbonalis | reverse complement strand
AAGGAAGGAAGGGAGAAAGAGAAGGGGGAAGGTAAATGAAGGAAACCTTGTTTTTAAAAAGTGGGTTGAAATAATTTTTACTATTCAAATAATGTCCCAAATATTATAAGATTATATTAATTTCAAAATTATCGAATAATTGTAAATATTTTTCCATCTCAGTGTGCATTTCAAAAAAAATTACACTTTCTTCAGCGTCTTTCTACTGGAAAAAATTGGGAAGATCATAATTTACATTAATATACGATTCAGATAGTTTTATATACTAAAATAATTAAAATATTTTTCTATATAACAAACGATATTCAGTAAATAGTAGCATTTTTGGTTACACGTATCTTCGATAAATGGGTATTAAAAACTATGCTAGTAACCAAAAATACAATACATATTGAGTAGATCCAATACGTCCGAATCATTGATTCAAGCATCACAAGAGATAAAAACGGCAGCCTTTTATGAAGCATAAATCAGCGTAAACTGCAGATAATTTGCATAAAGCCCGCATTTCACACTCGAGTCGGCTTAGCTGTGTTCCGGCTGATTAACATGCTTGTCGTACGGGACGGCCGGGAACGGGTACGGTCTCAGTGTTAGCGAGAAGCGAGTTTTGATATTGTTGTGGTTTAATTTCAATGATATCATGGTTTAAATTTCTTTGACTTATGTAAGTGGTTATGAATGCATCCTCTCCTGGAACGTATCTATGTAGGGATTAGGCTACGATATACATAGCTAAAATTACGGGTATAAGAGACTAACGTCTGTAGTCTCGCATGTCGGGCGCACTGCGGCGTTGATGGAGAATAATTACTGTCTATGAGTTGTTGGTCTCCACCAAGGGCCGCCCTGACATGGTCAGGCGTATCATTTACCATCAGTGAGCGTATTGACCGTCCTGACACTTGGTTACATAAAAAAGGTATAATTTAAATGAAAAAACACGGTTTCAATTTCTTTGATTTCGATCTAACGGTTTGTTAATAAACATAAGCAATAATGGCTTATTCAGGGACAAGCCTACTCATATAGCATAGCTATAGATTTTGGGCCTACTATACAACTTTGACTGATACTGCTTTTCTTTTGGCACAGATGGCCTTTTAGAACTTCTGGCTCTCCGTGCGTAAAGATACAGAGGTAAGGAGTCACTTAGGAAAGGCGCAACCATTCAACTTATAAAAAATATATTAGAAACCTATATTTTTTAAGACCTACATTGATAACGCGAGTGTGGGTACATAAAAAAATCAGTTTCAGTTCAATGTGAGAAATCCTAAATGTATTCTTTTATGTCAAGTTTCTTGTCAATACCTTATAGCGGTTAACAGAACTAACAAAGTTTGAATTGTTTAGTGCTAATAGTTCGGAGAAAAGCGAGACATTCGGACGGGTGAACCACATATCCACACCGCGCATCTAGCGCGGTGTGGATATTTAATTGACTGTATCAATGGTAAAAGTATGCTAAAATCGCTAACAAAGAAACCACAACCGGAATGTTTAACACTGCCGCCTAACTAACGGCTCGACGTGATCTTTCAGGTGTTTAGCACCATTGATTAATAGAACACACGCTATGGATGAGATATCGGATAATTATCGTTTAATTCAAACACCATTAGATAATAGTTTGATAAATAATCTGAGCTGAGAATGAGCGATTAGGAATAATACTATCTACGAGTAATACTATATTACTGCTTGTATTGATTAACATCAAACATTTTCTATAGAATTAGGCTTACACAATTTACTAATAAGTCATTTGATGACACATATTAGGTATGGTGTAATGGTTAAAACGTCAGCCATTACACCAAGGATGTGAAGTGTTGTGAAATGTATTGTTTGATTTTCTGTGAGACCGTGGTATCACCAAGGTCGAATCGACCCTTTCATGCCTTGGCTTTCCTAACCTTCCTTTGACGACCCATTTAATGTTGCGGTTGAGAGGTCAGTTGCAACACCAAGTGTTCCGGGTTCGATACCGGGCAATACCAACATTTGAGTTCATGAACATGTCTGTTCGTTATGTTCTGTGTATAATATGTATGTATTTACAAAAAATACATAAGTAAGTTTAGCAGTTGTTTAGTACCCGTCATACAAGCTTCTCGCTTAACTTGGAGCTAGATGGCGCTGTGTGAATGTCAGTAGATATGTATTTATTTATTACATATTTCAAAAGTAATTGAAATCTACATTGTAATAATAGTAGGGACGTGACGACCCCATCGCCCGCTGGTGAGTTTCACCAGTGCAGTCAGTCACCGCAGGGCAGCTTGTGGCGAGCTGTTGGTGCGTAGCGACACCACGGACCCGACGGCCCCCGAGAGTGCACACTGACCGTCTCCGGCTCCCGGAGTGGCCACCCAAGGTCGGGACTCTCACCTCTGGCTTGCCTTCATTGGCTGTCCAGAGTGGGGTTGCAAGAGCTACATGCTTGAGGGGTGGACGTGAAAGATGCATAAGTCGCGAGTTGGTGCAGATTGTCTGCGCAGAAAGCGGTGTACACCTCTCGACACCCCTAGCCGCCTGCGCCGGTGTTGCGTCCCAGGCATTACGCCGCATAGTGGATGCCCATCTAGCGGGTGGCAAGTCACCGTCTGCCTTAATTTTCAAGATTGAGACATTTGATTTGGCAGGCGCCCCGCTGTCTCAATCAATAGCCCAGAAACTAGACCAGCAATTACCCTATCCATAGCCCTAATTTATTTTTTCTTTCCATATTTGCAATAGTCCTTGCACCAAGCGGGTGCTCGCTCTGTGTGTACTTCCATAGTGCAGGCAGATCGAGCGGCCGCTCGTTGTACACATCACAACTCATTATTCTGTCTCACAAAGCCTCTACGTGTTGGACCAATGTCCCACACCAAGCTTCAAAGGACCCGTCTATGAACCGTGAACTCCTAACAGAGACTACAAATAATAATAATAATAAATCATTTATTCAGTGCCAAATACATACAAAGTTCTTAGTCTAAATTACAGTAAGGACACTGAAAGGTGCCCACTCAGCTTTATGTCGAGGTACTTAGTAAGCACCGCGACACTGATCTTCCGTGTGCACCGGGCGTGTGCATTGGAAACATAAGTATATAATAATACTGCTAGGTACGAATGAGTCGGTCTAAGTTAGTATTTGTCGCAGTGCTAGATATCGTCCCTTGAAATATAAGTGTCCCGAACCTCAAAAGGGAATAACTTTTGAGGTTCGGGGTACAAGGTAACTGTAGTTATTTCGAATAAAACTACTAGGTATTATAATAATTTTTCAAAAGTTTAAGTTCTGATACCGCAAAATGTTCACTTACTAACAAAGATATTTCTGGCTCAACAATTCTGTAAAGATCAACAAAAGTTATTAATATATGTGTGTTTTTTATTTAATTATGATGAGCTTGCTCTTGAGCACAGACAATCATAATGGAAGGGACGTGCTCTAAGATGGAGCGAGCTTGCCCAGAAAACGCCTATTCACTCGTTTTTAAATGCCACGGGGTTGTATGCGGCCGGAAACACAGATGCAGGTAGTTCATTCCATTCATTTTCAGTACGCATAATTAAAGTAGNATGGAGCTTTATAGGATCGATATGACGTTATGAAAAATATATTGTGATTTCGTCTTCAATTTTGAAAATGACTTTTTATTTTAAATTGACTGTAAGGCATGAGTTCATCCATACAACATGGCTATGGAGACACTGGAATAAAACCTACCACGCGAGCTCAATGATTAGAGGAGAGTGTTAACGACTGCCTATTTTCAAAAGTTTGTTAAATCTTATAAAGATTCAAAATCAATAAGATTTCATTAAGATGTTGGGCAGCTTTAAGTACGTTCTTAATATAAAACAAATCGTTACAAATACCCATACATCGTACAACTACTACGAACTTGAGAATATAACTCTCTAAACTCGCCTATTCAATTTTACACTTGCCATAACCTCGTAACGTTGGACAAACGGGCTACTGAACGTGAGTCTCTGAAACCCCTTTAAAATCTCCACAATGGCTATTTAAATGTAACTTATGACCTGTAATACTGCTTTAAACATAAAATACTGGCCACTTCACAGGAAATCCGTCCGCGCCATGTTGCTTGTAACTTTTAGGATGCCTTTGAAGTTGAATGTATATTTGGAATTTTAGTGATATTTTTTTAGTGTATACGGAATAGTTTTTTTATTTGTGTTTTAAGAAAGCTGTCATTATTTATATAATACAACCGTATCGGAACGTTAATCTTGCCAAACAAGAAACGAAGTCATTTGCCAACTACATAGTTTGTACTGAACCAGCATAGTGGGGAAAGCTCCAAAATTCTTCACACACCATCATTCCACACGTTCACTAAAGAAATAATATGCATCACCATCATCAGCCTGTAACGGTAGGGCACAGGCCTTCCGATACAGCAAAGCCATGGGGAGATTGGGCCATAACCCATCACGCTAGCCCAATGCGGATTGGTGGGTGTTTACGACTACCATCCTAAGATTGTAGTTAGTCGGTCTTTTTAGGTACACAGCATAAAAACTGCAGAAAGCGTCATCCAAATTGAAATCCCTTATTTCGGGTTAAAAATACATATCGAGTTACTTAAGTAATTTTTCTTTTTTTATTGTGATCTTAAACCAAATAAAAAGAAGTATTAATTTATAAATAAGGACAATGTAAACTTCTGAGTAAACAGTATTTTATCAAATATAACATCCATCCTGTGTAAATAATTTCAGATTTTGCTACTACGGTAATTCATAAACATGAAAGGCATGCAAAGGGGATACATTTAAAAACACATACAAAATCAATCAGTTCACTTTATCGGAAAACGGTCCAACCAATCACTCTTGCTGAGTGATTCAACATGCAGTCAAACGAAACTGGTACACAATTCCCTTAATGTGGAATTTAATCTTCTCCATGCCAAGTGAGTAGTTAGATTAATAAAAAATAAAACCGATCTTGGTATCACTGTTTTTAAAACGAGATCTCTGGCGTGTTGAATCAATACTAATTTAACTTGATTTTCATAATTTTAATTTGTGTGAACGCGATTAAATCCGTGAATGTGTGCTAATCAAGTTTATCGATCTCGGAAGCTTAAGATATTTTTGACGAAGTTTAATAACACGACTACTATACTGGCAGCCTGGTCCGACAGACTGGCAGTCTGGATCGATGGCGTAACGTATGGAAGCCAAAGCATGGAAGCGTTATTCAGATCTTTCAAATCAGCCAGCAATATCCTAGCTACACTAGGAGAAACCACACAGTAACTTTTATTGTGCCGACTGCATACCCCAGATTCGAACCCATCACTGGTGGAACTAGTCCATTATGATGTTCCCATCATCATCAGCTCATTAAACGTCCCCACCGAGGGGCACTAGTGTACCCGGATGTATATAGGCTTTAGTTGTCCAGCGGGCCCAGTGCGGATTGGCCGATTTCACCCACAACCTTTGAATCTCTTCGCAGGCGTCACAGATTTCCTCACGGTGTTTTCCTTCACCGTGAGAGCGTCGGATAACGTACATAAAATTTCGAAAATTCGAAAACACATTGTTTTGAATCATGTCCCCATCTGGACAATAGTCCACGTCAATATTACAAAAACAAGTTGGTGCTACTTAATACAAATACCACAGTGTTCTATTTTACGAGCATCCCATACCCCTTCAATATGTCACCGAGTTTACACACTGCCGCAGTTCGAAAACATAACTTTAATGTTAAGTGAAATAAAAAATGGACTATTACCATAATTTCGGGGATTAATGTTCGGGGTGGCCGTATCGCCTCGCAGAGACGTTTTACGACGAGAGACGAAATGGAAATTGGGGGTTCGTTGGTAGTGTACAAAGTTTTATAGGCTGTATAACTTGAACAGGATAGTATTGAGGATGGGTGAACTTGTGTAAATAACTATTCGGAATGGTGTAGGTTTCTATTTTATAATGTAATCCGTTTTGGTGAGGTTCAAAAATCAATTACACAGTTGTAAAAAAATACTGTGAAGAAATCAATCTACTTGTTTAGAAATCCATTTTAGTATTTTCTTTTATATGTTAATGTGTGTGTGTGTGGGGAGGAGTGGGGAAAACTCTGCTTCTATCAATTGAAAGAGCTCAAAGAGTAATCCTCAAAGTATCAACTTTTCGGCCTTACCTTTATCCTACTAACCAGCTTTACGAGTCATGTAAGGTACTAACTGTTCGACAATAATTCATAAGCAGCACGGTACTTGCCCAACACTCAGACCTTATTTACAATAGGGAACTAACAACTAAAAGACGGAAAGATATTGTTTGCCCTTAGAATTTTAAAACAAAACATCCCTATATACGTAAATTTTACACTTTTTAATACAATAGACTGAATGCAGTAATTAGCATATATTCCCAAAATTATCACACTTGTAAAAAGAATCTGAAGCGCATCCTCCAATTAATGTCCTATGAGGATACAGAGAAATTATTACTAATAGATAAGTAAACTGTTGTTTTAATATGTAAGTTGTATTTTTTGTTGTTTTGCGTACTTGAATTTGTGTAGAAAATTTTACTCTTTACATGTTTTGGTAATTATTTTTTTGGGTATGATAAAACCATGAAAATGTTAAGTAACTATTAACTATTTGGTATGAATTGCGAGTTATGAAATTGTTATTTTACCATGTTAGTGATAATTGTAATTTAGCAAATAAGTCGCCTGAAAAACAGGTTTACCTAGTTCAGGCAAATGTGAATTATGTCGACCTATGTTAAATTTGAGCTTGTCATGTACATTTATTGGTTTTAAATGAAATAAATAATATTTTGATTTTTGTTTTTTTTTAATGTTGGCACACTTGTTTTTTGACGCTGTCAAATACATAGTTGTAATATCCACTGATATTCGCACGCGCGCCAAGGCAACGAGAACGAAATAACATATTCATATACTTTTAATTTATAAAATGTTTATATAAATGCCAGACAAACAAGAGGTGTAGGTTCGACGCGAATGGACAGGCTCGATCGGATTGTTACCAGGATTTCACTTAAACCAGCGTAAAATACCGCGAGCGTTGTGTTTCGCCCAGTAAATGTGGCAAACGGAGATAAATTTAAATAATAGCACATCAAAATGCAGGAACGAATCAAATCTGCATGCAAGTAAATAGTGTCTTCATTTGTAGACTCCTCTTTGGTTTTAAATATAACCTCTATGCGCTCTCTGGTATGATATACATGGGTATAGGTTTGTTTTGTTTGTATACTTACAATATTATGGCTAAGCCTGAAATAAACATATTTTATTTTATCAATATTAATTACCAGGTGTGCCACTTGCTCGCTTTACCCCTACGGTAAAAAAATAGTTATATTCACATAGTCACTAATTGAATCAAAACCAGTTCCTTTAAAAAGTTTTTATATACGCAATTTCATTTGTGTAATTAGTTTTGATTTAATGTACACAAATCGCGATATTGAAAGACAGTGCCACATAAGGTAGATAATTATAGAAGTAATAAAATCAAAGTTTATCCACTCTAAGGCCCGTATTTTACGATGAGACTCAAGCGTTGATTAACCTTAAATATAGAAAGAAAGGAATGCTGCTATTTATCGTATAAAGCGCTATTATTTTCTAACTCTATTTAAAAAAAGATCAACGCTTGAGTACGGGCCTAAAAGCGTCCTTAATATACCCGTCGAAATCCATAACCAAACTTCGAAAATCCAGCTCGATCGTCTCCAAATTTAGAAACTGCAAAAACGACCAATACAAATCTGGAAATAACTACCGAAGCTCGCGGTCGGGCTAGATACAGGTTCAATTTGCATAGCGGTTTCATATTTCGGTGGCGCGTCCCTTACAGTCGCAGCTCGGGGACGTATTTGATTGATCTTTTTTATTTACCACCACTCCTGTGTTTCGATCACGATCCGACCACATTGCGGCTCGGCCTTTGATTGGATAGGGAAACACTCGGATTGTTTTAACGGGCTATAGGTGGAATATTTACAATTGCGCACACGTCCACCACACCCACATACACATACATGCATACACACACTCAAAAACACACAACAGACACGATCTCTTATAGAATTAATAGGTATACATACATACATATACACTCAAAACACACACAAACAGACACGATCTGTTGTAGAATTAATACATTAAGAAACAAAATAGATTGTTTGAAGTAGCTTAGTTTTTATTTACATTAATCAGAAATGTACAGCCATGACATGTTATGGAAGAGCGGTTACTCCTGGTACAAGCGTTTCCACGCTTAATGGGAGTAACATCATCATCATCATCATCATCAGCTCATTAAACGTCCCCACCGAGGGGCACGAGCCTACCCGTATAGGGTCGAAATCATGCTAATTTAGCGATTTTACATTTAAATATATGAGAGGCCGTGAGCCAGATAAAAATAATTGGCACAGTGGTCGGTTTGATTATTCATTAATCTAACTCGATTAGGATTCCAATCAATAGCCAAGTAATACATTTATTTCCATAGTAAGTAGGAACTTGTAGATACTATTACTATGTGACGAAACTGTTAAAAAAATAAACTAAATGTTGAGCAACTAAACTGAGTTGCTTATACAATTGATAAAAAATAATATTTTCATTATTTATTTTTTTATTGTTTAGGTTTTCCTTTGCTTTTGCATAAGTAACAATCAAAGTTAAAATGCTGAGTTTATATAGGAGAAATATTTTATTTTTTTACATTGTTTACCCTGTTTAAGGTATCATATGATAAAATTCGTAATTCTAAGAATTTCCACCACAAAAACTCAATCCGTTTGAAACTTCACAAACATTGTTGTTGAACCAACATGCAACCCAGCTTTATAAAGAATTAGCCAATTATCCCAAACCATACCTTTACAACGTGTGCTCGGACGAAATTAATTTCCACGCCTTTTTTCAGTTTAAACAAGATAATTTACGAGTGAAAGCAGACATTACTGTACACAGTTGCGCGTGGATAAAATATTATCCGACGGGATTGTGTTCAGGTCAAGTCCGATAGATTTTTTTAATGTTAAAATGTTAGTGACGGTCAAGACGCTCACCTGGTGGTAAGTGATACGCCTTAACAAGACAGAGCGACATTGCGTGCACTGGTGACATTTCTGTTTCTTTTTAATAAAGATAAAAAATACTTTATTCCACGTAACAAATCAAACAACACATCAGATAGCAAAAAAAAATCAAGAACAACCTTATTGCTTAGGTAGTAATTTCTTTCAGGCAACCTTTGGATGAAAGAACAAAGCGTAATGTAAGCAGGCTAGTGCAAAACGAGTAAAAACAATATACTAAATTACTAAATAAATATAACATAATACATAAAATACAAACATACATATACTAAGTACACACTACTACATAAATAATTGTAGAATAAACTAATAAATAATATACAATAAACTTGGTTGAATAGAAACTAACTAATGGAATGGAAGTTAAGATTTTCTTTTGAATGCGCTAGCTACTATGCCATCAAATCAAGATATAAATTAACCAATTATTATGACAGCCAAACAAAAATAGAATACATTTGTCAAAACTGTAAAACTTCGCTAATTAATTCCACAGTTGTGGGCGTGCAGAAAATGTACATTTCGTAAGATTCCTTTATAAGTTCCCTGTGTATCTGAGTCCTTAAACGAATTTCCCCTCTTACATATTTTTTCTTGGCAAACTTAATTTTTCGCTAGGCTTTTGTTTTAATGGAAATCTTACGAACAAAACTGACTATTGAAATTAATGTTCGTTTAATAAAGTTTTTGATTGTCGATAATGTATTCGAGAGCTCGTTTCTATATTATCTTTTGATGCCGTCGGAATCCATACATACAAATAAAATTTAAGTTTCTGTTTGTAAGATTGAAATAACCGTTTTTCTCTCTTCAACCTATTACAGTCCACTACTGGACATGGGTCTCCCCCATTTTGCGCCAGATATCCCGGTCCTCCACTTTTCTCATCCAGCTTCCACCAGCGACCTTCCGCAAGTCATCGGTCCATCGGGCTGGAGGGCGTCCTACGCTACGCTTGCCAAGACGCGGTCTCCACTCCAGAACTCGTCTGCTCTAACGGCCATTGGTTCTGCGACATACGTGACCAACCCACTGCCACTTCAACTTACTGATCCAGCGGGCTATGTCGGTAACTTTAGTTCTCTTACGGATTAAATCATTTCTGATCTTATCCCTAAGAGAGACTCCAAGCATAGCTCGCTCCATTGCGCGTTGAGTGACTTTGAACTTGTGAACCAATCCCGCAGTCAGTGTCCATGTCTCAGCTGCGTATGTTGGCACGGGTAGGACGCATTGCTCAACCGTTTTTTGTCAAAATTGCAAAACATTGTTTTGGTGTACGCTCCGTATATATTTTATTATACTGTTTGTTCCGGGTAATCTCTGATAGGACTTTCATTGGTAAATAGCTGATGTAATAAAAAAAATATAGGCTACATATATTTTCATTTTAAAACTTTTAATTTATGAAAAATGAAGTGATACGAATAGTTAACTGATACTCTGGAATCTGTATAATCTGGATAAACTAATAGGCTGCGTTTTACTGCGGGAGATTAAATTATACCGCTGTTTAGACATTACCCCAAAAGGGTCTTAATTTATTTTCACGTTTTGTGTGTTTATAAAATTGTTATTAATAAAACATCTGGAAACTTTTAAATCCACCTCTTTTATGTAATCAGTTAATTAACAAAACCCTGAAATAAACTAAGGCTGCTTAACAATGTTTTACAAGCTACACGTTACATTGTACATAGCCATTCAATTGGGAACCTTAGCATAGTCTGAATAATGCATGTCAAACACTTAGCGCGATTCCTGATTGGCTGTCGTCAATACACGAGTCTTATGACATCGCAATTGAGGCTAAATTGCCTTGACACGGCTTAAGACGCTGCACGCCTAAGTTGTAGATTGGTTTCCCGCTTCCGAAAGCTCTTTACATCAAAGTGATGACGTATGGATTTGACGTCACAGTTCACGGTGTTTGACAATGTGATTAGCTCATAGATTGTAACAACTTGGTATAGGATACTTGAAATTTGTGAAGTTAGAAAAGTTAATTTAAATTTAAGACTTAAGATCCTTTGAAGTCTTATTTTATTATTAATTTGTAAATTTGTTTAAGTAGGTTCAAAGGTAGCATTCTAAATTACATAAAACAGGGTTCGTTAGTAAATACACTGTGTGGATAACAAAAACCTTAACTCGTTTAGGTAAACTATGCATACAAACAACCCAACCGATACAAGATGAAGGCACGTAAATGTACACAAATCTTATGCATTTGTCTGTGTTCTGCACGAGAATCGAACCCAGAACCCATGTTGAAGTTGCCGACTTGGTTGTCAGTAAACGAGTATTTCAATTGAAAGAAACAACTGAAAGAGCAACTTCTAGGTATCTTTAGTCTCAGAATAACTGACAAACTGAGACAACCTGAGACTGATTCATAAAGAAACAAACCAGACTCTTGAAATAAAAAAAAACCTCGTAGTGAAGCCGCCGCATAAATGATCTTATTATCAAATCGAAAGAGAACATGCATTTCACCTTTACGGAAATTAATAAAAAACACATGAAATGGAACACATTAATACACAAATATGTAATCGAATATGCCATGTTCCGATGCGGGCGACAGCCGCGTGATTCCAATATTAAATTAACCGTTGATTCCATCGTTAATCTCCAAAAAACCCCTCGCGTCACGTCACAATTCATCGGATATCAGCGTTAACGAAGAAGTGAATTGAATTCCAATTAACATCGACGGTCTTGATTTTAAGAGACAATGGTTAGGAAAATTAGCTTTGTGAAATAAGCTCGAAGATATTAACATCATCAGCTCATTAAACCCCCCCACCGAGGGGCACGAGCCTGCCCGTACGCGGGTGTATAGGCCTTAGTCGTCCATGCGGGCCGAGTGCGGATTGGCCGACTTCTCGCACAACCTTTGAATCACTTCTACGGAGGTTTCCTCACGATGTTTTCGTTCACCGTAAGAGCGTCGGATAACTCAGATATATTTTTCGAAGATTTGAAAACACCTTGGTACGTGGCGGGTTTTGAACCTCAGCCCTTCCGGTAGGAAGGCGACAGTCCACACCATTGAGCCACCGACGCTCTATAATTAACGCTTTATAATTCTGATTTTACTCAAGAGCTTTATAAGGCCTGCTTCACACCGTTCCAATATGTTTAGTACTCATTGCGATTAAAAATTTTGAGTTGGAATTTCCCGGCATCATTTAATTTTGGCAAGTCTCGATCGACGGTTGCAACAGTCGTTTTTAATTTACCAGATTCCTATATACTTGCTTTTGCGTGCAACTTCGTCAGTGTGGAATACCCGTAGTTACTTTGGGCTAACGCTAACTACATCCCGCTACTTTGTTTATATGGGTGAGGCTGCGATACTCCTAAGATATTCATGTGAAGGGCAATTTTGTTCCAAATTAAATAATTGTGATGAATAACGTATTTTTTTGGACAAGGCATTATATTATGTTTATGAAAACACCTTTGCAATTAATGCATTATTTTAGAACAAACTTGGTAAGTAAAACAAGTTATCGTGAGCTAACCTTCAAAGATAGACAAATGCTGTGGCGGACATTTTTTAGAACTTTTAATGATTTGACCGCCAATGACACCTAAAGGCACCAGACACAAGATTTTCTATTGTGACTTGATTCCCGACGTTCAATGGGTTAAAGGGGAAAAATACTGTACTGTATTGATCCTCTTTAAAATACATGATGATAGTTCCTTGATTATACAATCGTCAAACGAACGCCATCGGCACTCACATATAATATTGATTCAATTTAAACAGAATGTTGCGGTTAACAGCAACTGAGGCAAATCTGTCCCGAAACGGGTACTCAATCATTTTGTGGTCTAAACACTGAATTGGCGACGCAATATGAAGCACGCGGTTCACGGTATTATTTAGTGTGACATGATATGTCATGACATGCAACCTACTGTACTTATATGAAAGGATTGACGACCCATTTGTGTAATGGTTGAGATATCGGCTATTACACAAAGGGTCCCGGGCTCGATCCCGGGCTGTACAAACATTTGTGTGCATGAACATGTCTGTTTTTATTGATCTGGTGTTTTATATATATATATATATATTCATAAATAAAATGTAAATACGTTTGTTTATCCGTTGTTTAGCTTCCACATTACAGACTAATGCTTAGTTTGGTACTAGGTGGCGCTGTGAATGTCAGTAAATATTTATATCTATATTTCTCAATAATAGATCAAAAATATATCGTTTAACTGTTTACTTCAAAATAATCTTTATTCATACAAACACTACAACAACACAAGATGTTTGAATCTAACCTGCATGTTTTTATGATTACAATACCTTATCTCTTCTCAACAGGCCAAACCACTGAAGCGCTTTTTTTCAAAGCATCAAAACTCATATTTTTAGTTTAGTATTTAAATCGTTTTTATTATATTTTGTATATTTCTTGACGTTAGAAGTGCTTTTTGTAAGCCTAATTTGAAATAAATGTTTTTGACTTTGACTTAATCATTTTGTTTAAAAAACGAAAACAAGGTATTACGTCATCAAAAAAGTAACATCCAAAAACAGCGCCACCGTGACCTAATGAAAGCAAGAAGTTTAGAATGTGGGAACAAACAAAGGATAACTTATATACTTATTAAAATACGTTACTTTATCATACATTGGAAATTCTCAAATCAATAAAATAGACATGTACATGACAAAAATTATAATGCACAACATCGAAACCAGAATCCTTTTATGAGTAGCTGGCTATTACACAATATTGTTTATCAATCTATATGATGTATAAGATACAACCAGGTGACAAATAGGCGGACAACTGAGATTATAGGCTCCGATTTTAGCACGGAAGCCTAAAAAATAGGGCCCATTATATCGCTTTTAGCAGAAGAGACTTCTATGAGACTAGACTCATAGATACATCATATTCAGCCCATTAAACTATTTGTCCTCAACGAGGGACACGAGCCTACCCACAAAGGGTGTATAGGCCTTAAACATCCACGTGGGCCCAGTGCCGATTGGCCGACACACAACCTTTGAATCGCTTCGCAGGCGTGCGCAGGTTTCCTCATGATGTTTTCCTTCACCGTTAGAGTGTCGAATAACGTAAATATCATTTCAAAAATTCGAAAACATATTGGTACGTGTCGCGATTTGAACCTGCACCCTCCAGATCGGAAGGCAACAAACCATACCATTTGGCCACCGAAGCTATATAAACATGTATACAATCCCCTCAAAATAACGCACACGTGTAACTCGTGTACCAAGGTTGAGTAATTCTAGGAATAAATAATGATCACGCTGTGTATCAATTTGCTTGTCGAACAGAAAATTCTAGATACGGTATCAATTGAAAACGTTTTTTTACTTGCAAAATTCTATCGCTTTACTTTGTGTATCATTAAAATAAGCCAAAAATGTTTTTCGGTAATAGCAGATAATGTTTCCCTCTCGATATGTTATTTTTATTTCGATTATTATTTTCCTTTCTTGAGCCTTTTGTGAGAAATCAGGGTATGCCATGGCAACGATATTTTTCTGTGTTGTTTTTTTAATAATCTCTAATTTGAGACTGGTAATCTGATTTGAATTTTCTTTATATTTTTAAATGGCTTATGTATCTACACAAAATGAATCGGTGGAGGATTAAACGCAACTTTTTACGTCATTCGTCCTAGCAGCATTTCGTTCTTAATTGAAAAACTTTTTGGGTCAAAGTCGGAACGTAGAACTTTGGAGTACATTCCCCAAATCACAAATTGTTTTTGTTTGTTTCCCGTATCCATTTGATTCTTGAGAGGTTTCATTTTCTTTTTAAGGTTACGCACCTGCGCCGACGTAATTCAAACGTTTTTGATGAAATACTCACTTAACAATTTAATTGTGTTAAGTTCTTACTGGGATCAGAAAACAAATGATTTGTTCACAATAAGTATACACTAAGTATAAATGTGTAAGAACATAAATTAAATCTAAATAAAAGCTTTTGCTCGCGTTAAGAAGTAATATACTTTAACCTCTCAGGGGTGGAATTATTCAAAACCCTTTCTTAAGGGATAGAAACGTCATAGAAGCTTTTTGCATGTAAAGTCTCAGCCCGATCGGTTTAAAATTGACAAAGTTTCATAGAAAATTTAATACACAATTTTATCCTCTTTGGGAAAGAATAATAAAAACCCTATCTTAGCGGATGCCTATGACATAATATGTACCTGCATGCCAAATTCCACTCCGAGCCGTCCAGTGGTTTGGGCTGTGAGTTGACAGATGTCACCTTTGATTTATTTTAGATTTATCTATGTCACTTCAAATGACCGTAATTAATACACACAGACTAAATCAACGCAATAACTTAAAAGGGCCACGGCACAAAAAAAAACCTTCCAGAGTTTCTTGAGCACAAACCCAATTATTAGATGTTTGTCAAGCGAATCTGGAATAAACATGGGAGGGTAATACTGGCTACATTTTATTTTATGCCCTATTGTACTGAGGCATAAAACGAGAGGGAATGCCAAGTGACCGCCTCCATAAATCCAATTTCCCGATTTTTGCTTCGCCAAACAGACTGTCATGGATTCAATAAAGCTGCGTTAATATTAACTAGATATTTTGGAGCGTGAATGCATTGTATTAAATAAATTGAACCTTAAAAATTTATCGATATTTTTCATCCAAATATTGTGTTTCGCTCTAATGATTGAGGCGTCAGCTACTACTCTCTCTACTCGAGGTGCCAAGCTGGGTAACCTCCTCGTGTGTGTGAACTGTTGTTTGTCCTTGTCGAATTTTATTATGCTGAGATCGGCAACAGTTTGGGCCGGTGCACCCTGGGCGACGGGGAATGATCTTAAAGTTTTACTTTGAGCATCATTTCTCGTCGGCTAAAGACTCGGCAAGCGGGGGCACGCACCCTTACTCCCCAGTGGGGGGGTGTCGGGTTGCAGCCCATTTGAGATGGATCCCTTCTTGAGGAAGCCCGCTCTGCACAGTTCCAGTGGATTGACTTAGTCTCCACCCCGGGCGGTCTGCACCCTGGCCTCAAGATGGGATTCTGGCGGCCACTTTTAGTGTGGTATAAAGTGGAGGGTATCCTTTCTCGCGTTCCACGCTCTGTATTGCGTTGGCAACGGGTCGAGATTGTATCCAGGGGCGCTACTTTTAGTGGCGGGGGATGACAGGTCTCCTAGGCTTGTGGGGGAGGGACTTTGGCGCGCGTATCTGGGCTCTGCAACCCTCCTGTGAAGGGAGGAATACTTCCAGCGACGACGACGGTCGATTACGATTGTTGATCCCGTCAAGTCCATACCGGTGGAGGAGGGTGATTGGTGGGGTCTTTTAGGTAGAGGCCGCGCAGATGGTCAGTTCCACACACCGTACGACCCCAGAGAACGTACGGCGTGCATGACCACAGATTTCCCAATACAGGAGATGAGGCAAGCCGCGTTTAAAGTGCGACAAATGTAAGCTCAACGAGCATACACTGGCTGCCAGTCATAACGCACGAATATTAAAAGAATTACCGTTTTTTTCCGAAATACCATCCTGTGCAATTGCAACATGCCATCATCGCAATGAATCAGTAAATTTATCAAGAAATATAATAACTTTCCACAGGTAAGAACCGAAAAGAAATTGCGACACTGGGACTGCCTATAAACTTGGCGGCTTGTCCAGTCTAATTGTATATTCGATGTCTGTGCATGACGCATTTTGTACCCACCGTATAAAAAACGGGTTCCGGGTTCGATCCCCACATTTTCGATATTGTGTGAATGAACATGTCTGTAATGGTCTGGGTGTTACTATGTATAATGTGTATGTATTTCCAAAAAAATGTGTATAAGTATGTTTATCCGTTGTTTAGTATCCATATTACAAGCTATATGCAGCAATGCCTCTGCAAGACTATTCGAGTCATTATAGTCATTATTTCAAAAACAATTATTAACTTATGTTAACAATAAATGGACATGTAAAGATAAGCTTGTAAAATATCTACGCACTTTGACGTACCTAACACAGAAGCATTGTTAAAAAATCACATAAAGTCTCACAAATGCACTCACGAGACAACTTGTACACAACTCACATACACACTCCCACACGCGCACACTCAAACACACACACACACACACTAACAAGCGCGCGCGCGCCTCTACGCAATACACAATAAACTAGGAATGTACGTAATAAGTTCTATTGTATATGTTATACGTTGTATTTTGATTTTAGAGTTTAATGTTTCTGAAATAATGTTATTTTGTAATTATGTTTCAGTATAAACTATAGGCCTGGTGACGTACCACGGGTCTTCGAACCTAAACAGGCACCAGTCCCATAAATGATACATTGTACCTTTTGTCTTAACATAATTTTGGAGTTATTGTAATGTGATGTCGTTTATGGAGAAAATAAAAAAGTTTATTAAAAGTTTATCATCTTTTTTGAGTATTTTGTCAACTTCATTAAGATTTTCTTTTTGTCACTCGCCAGCATTGGTTACATCATTATTATGAGCATAACCCATCTTTATGCTTCAGAAACAAATGACCCTGTGATTTGAAGTGAGGTTCATTTCAAAACGCAGATCTCAATATAAGGAGCTTTACAAACGTCGTGTGGCACAGCATCCTCCTTGAACTACATATTTATTAGTGTATCCTTCCCGTCGGGATTCCAATTTGACGGTGTAGACTAGACGTTTCAATCCCTAGTTTGCTGTATTTCAATTGTGAGACATTCATTTTAAAAATAGACTTTATCGGGGAGACTTAGTGTAAACTTTCATTTTAAAGTAGACTTTAACGGTAGCCTTAGTCTACTGTTGTAACAGGTTTTCATTAAAAAAAATGTGGGGATATTACTTAAAACACCGGCCAAGTGCGAGTCGGACTCGCGCACCGAGGGTTCCGTACAAACCTGCAAGGTTTACAAAGTTCGTTCATTACGACAATCGAGTCATAACTATGGTATAACTTTTAGCTCTACGCGTTCATGAGGAAAAAAGTAATAAGTTATATTTATTAAAAAATAAATATATTTTGTAATGTAACTAAAAATTTAAGGTTTTCGGAATTTTTCCTTTATGTGTGCTATAAAACGTTGCTTCATGCCAAATTCAAGACTCTAGGTCGACTGGAAGTACCCTTTAGGTTTTGATTCCCTTGCGAGTACTTGCGAGTTTCAAAATATGCAGCTTAAATTGCTGTTCTTTGATTGCGTTAAATAGAAGTTTGATTTTGTTACAGCTTAAAGTTACAGTTACAGCTTAGACCTGAGTATTTGGTATGAATTTCAATTTAATACCTCTACGCGTTTATGAGGAAATGGTAGTAAGTTTAAAATTATTAAAAAAATATATTATGTGATGTAACTGAAAATTTATGGTTTTCGTAATTTTTCCTTTATCTATGCTATAAGTCGTTGCTTCGTACCAAATTTCAAGATTCTGAGTTCACGGGAAGCACCTGTAGGTTTTGATTCCTTGCAATGTCGAAAATTTGCGCATAAACGGTTGTATCTTTGGTTGCGTTGGCTTAGAAGTTTGATTTTTTCACAGCTTCAAGGGACAGTAGACTTGAGTAATTGATATAAATTTCAGCTTCATACCTCCACGCGTTCTGAGAAAAAGGTCTTGACAGACGGACGGACGACGGACAGACGGACACAAGTGATCCTATAAGGTTCCGTTTTTTTCCTTTTGAGTACGGAACCCTAAAAAGATCAGAGTGTACAAGTCGATTGTGCGGGTAACATATAATCGTATTTTTTATATTACGAAGTGAACAGGACGATCAGTACGCTCACCTGATGGTAAGTGATACGCCTGACCATGACTGAGCGGCTTTGTAGGAGACCAACGACTGATAGACAGTTAATATTCTTCGTCAATACCGCACTACGCAAGTTTAATGATATCTTCCGTTTTACTCATTAACGTTACGTGATAAAATTACGACGCTTTCGTAATTCTACCATCGGCTAACAAATTCGCGGAAACCTATCCGTTGTAAGGAGAATTGTAATAAACACTTATCACATGAACCACGAGACAAGTGACGTTAAAACCGCAAACCAATTGAAATTCCAATTCTCAATTTCCAAATTCCTTGTCGAGACGTGTTGCGCAGGCCGCGTCACGTACCCGTGTACGGATATACGTTCGGATATTTATACGTAGATACCAACGTCGCGGCAGAATTTCCATTAAATCGGTTATTTACACAGCTCTCCGGGCTACGTGAGCCATCGGACCGCGTTCGGATGATTTTACTTAGGAAATAGTTTTTAGTTCAATTTTCTGTGTAACTTTATTACAGTCGGTTTGCATTTCACGTATGTTTTTGTTAGTTAGTGGGCAAATAACCCGGATACCGAAAACAAATTGTATATTTCGTAGTTCTATTGTTTTAGTTGTTCTCGATTTATCTGTAGAACTTTCGAGGTCATTTTTGGTGAGTTGAGTTGAATTCAAAAAGTTTTTTTATTGTATTTTTATGTTCATAAATGCTTTTTGTAAACGTAACTATTTGAATAATAAGTTAAGTATATAATATATATAATATAACCTAAGTTTTTCACTTTGATTTTGACATTCTTCTCAGCAAATTCGAAAAATTGTTATGAACCAAGCAATGTTTACGTGACCTCTCTTATGCTAGATTATTTAAAATATATTAAAAACCGCTTACTTTATCTTTTCCAACTTCTGAATTTTATAGACTTAAATTTATCTTATACTCATTTAATATGAACTTACATGCTTGTTCGTAAATAAAAATGTTTCTTATTGAATAAAATGTAGTATTTGAACAGACAATGATGGATTTCAAGTAGCAGCTGACACCGCTGAAGCAAGGTAATTGGATTTGGAATATAACATTGAAAATATAAAGTATATTTTTACGAAAGTAATAAATATAAATTTTAATAAAGAATAACGCAATTTTCTGGTTTAAGGTCTACTGCGAAACTAAGCGTTTAGTATTTTTATTTGGATAGGATTGGAATACTTTCGGCATTTTTTTATATTTTATAAATTATAGGGAGAAAAAAAACAAAGAAGACACTGTAAAGTGTTCACCTCCGTCCATGAACAACGGTGGTACCAGAAGTGCCACAGGTGCGTTGTTTGTCTTTTAGTAAGCTATACGCTCTTTAGTTAAAGCACAGATTAAAGATTCGTATGTATTTTTTCAGTAAATACCGCCGCTGATAGGTCATTCCATATTAGTAAAGTCCGTGGATGCAAATTGCGCTTAAATCGAACTGTAATCGAACGCCAACCCTCAAGATGAGTATAGAAGTTCATCTCTTGGCCTATGATGAAATTCAGCAGCAGGTATTAATTCGAAGTTCGTTGGCACAGTACTTTTGACATTTTAAACTTTTAAAATTTATTACTGAATAGAGGTTTTCCTCGATAGGGGGACCTATGTACAGCAGTTGACTGCGATAGGTTGAAGAGAGAGAGAGAGGTTTTCCACATTTTACACCAGATAACAGATCCTCACTTTCATTTTTCAATCTCTACTCTCCTTTTAGCAAGTCATCCTTAATTCATTCCAACCAGTCATTTTTAGCCTGGCCCTCCAGACATGAAGGCCACAACAGGACGAGAGTCCACAACAATGAGCCACTGAATTCTGTATTTTATAGTATGTATCAATCAATTATAACCAAACCAGATTGGAATAAAGGATCTCAACATTATTCAAGTAATAAATTTATACTAAAATCGAAATTATTATGGAAGAAGAAATTGCTGTTCCACGCTGTCCACCATACCCCCTCCCTCAAGTAAAAGGTACACCTACACGAATTAACGACGTCATCGATACCCCTAAATGCGCCAAACCCTATCATTTCGGGTACGATGAGATATTCCCTATCCCCATTTATTAGGGCCAATGTTAATCCGAAAAGCACTATTGGTAGATTCGATTCACAGAACTTAATTAAAACTAAATCCATTTGTAGACGCGTACCTATTAGAGCTCCGGCTCGATCATCAAAGACCGATGACATTACCAGCGATGGTGTTAAATGGAGCGAGACAATAATGCCTATGTTCAAGGTAACCGCAGAGCTTTGCCGTGAGCGTTGCGGCCTTATCGGTTCCACTTGAATTAAACAGAATCTCGGATAGACGGCAATTTGTATCGAAGATTTGCTTTGAGAGGGTTACGGTTTCGCCCATAATCCACCATTGATACATTGATGCATGTAAAAGCTGCAGTTTATTAAGGTGTACTAAATATTTTTTAAGAAAGAATTATTTGAATGTTTTGTAGTGTTTTTGCAGGAAGCTTGCTGAAGCTTGTCACTTGTAAAAGGTATTTGAAATAGTTTAAAAATCTCAAACTCACCTATGTTAAACTAAACTTTATCATGTTACGTACTGTACAAGTAATTTGTAAACTTTCTCGCATATGACAAGTTGATTAATTTGTGATCGAAACTTTGTAAAATAACTTACCTTTAATAATTTGTCACTTAAGTTAGTGACTGTTAGATCTTGAGTTATGAAAAGAAATGAATGTTATATTTGTAGTAATTCAGACGTTAATGGTTCTTCACGATAAAGTTCATTTTAAAATAAAAAGTAAATACCTTTTTGTATAAATAACAAAATTAAATATTCTTAATCTGAAACAGCTCCAGGGCGATACGTTTACAAATCAAAAGCATTCAATTTGACAAATCGATTACGTTCACGCTAATCTGAAAGCCAATTCAAATTCGCTAACAATAAATAAAACATTCAGCACATCGATCGATGGAACGTTCAAAACAAGGTTTCGTGTATTTTATGTTTATAGGGGCTGTTTGCAAAATGCATGCCATCTGTGCCTAGCATTATCATAAATCAATGTTTTGTCTATACGCTTTTCAAATATAAATAAAATATACAAAAAAATCTCGGAACAAAATATGTGCCTGTTTGTTTGTGTAAGACTGCAATGAAAAGTTGACGTTGTCCCGTCACCCAATACAACAGATGTTCGATCACTAATACCCAGTAATTTAACTAGGCACAGTGCCGTCATCCCGAAACACAGAAATGCAAAACACTTCTTTTAACAAGACAAAGACAGTATGTGACATTTTCATGGTAGTTTGTATTCGAATCACGCACAACGCTCCAACTACGCAACTAACGTATATCAATAAATGGTGATGTGGTCCAATAAATTATGAGTTCGCAATATGGCGGAGGCCAACATCGGGCAAATTACAAATAACGTCGAAAATAACGGCAAGCTCGCTACGGACAGAGAATAATTGCCAGCCAACTGACAACGTGTACTTAATTCCGCTTATTTGTATTTCAAAATAGCTGCGAACAACGAGTTTACGCGTTAACGTTTCTGCGTTTTCTTCGCGATTGTTAACAAATGCTTTTTTCACAATTTTTGTTGGTAATACATGACTGGAAATTCTCGCGATTTACATTTATGACAAGGTGGTCTCATTTTGTATGAATGCTTCACAATTTGATAAAAAAATATCAACGTTTTATGAAACTCACTGAATTTAAAATGCATGCAAACATAAGACTCCGCTTAGATAATTTCGGTGGCGCAAAAAGATAATCTAAATACAATTAACTGTTTCTAATGTATTTACGGTCAAAGCAAGTTTAAGTCAAAAGAATAATCAAGAAAGGAAACGCCAGAGATCGGGTCAATGGATAATAAAATCAATTTTATGCAAAGCCATAGAGTTAATTACACTTTTTCACCAACGCAAATCGTTGTGCGAAAAACTCAAGAACAAAGACGGCGTTATTCGTTGCACTGAGTCGGAATTGCTTGACTCATATTTTATTTTGTAAAATGCATTCTTACTTAATTACACCGAAACTCAGTTAATGTCTCGTTAACTTAAGAAAATGAAACCAAGAGAAATACGGTGCATAGATAATGGCAACATCTTTGCGTTTTAAATTTGAAACGGCAACTCACCTTTGCTATTACAAATTTACATCAAAGAAAATAATATACGAGTAAGTAGTACACTGAAAATTATTTATAATTGAGGTAACAATTTTCTTCTTTCGGAGTATGTGCCTCTCTTGAAAATTTAAAGCTTGGTATGTAAACATTAAAATATCACTTTCTGACATTTAATCAACTTGTGAAAAACAATTTAATAATGCATACATATCGATAATCCACACATCAACTTCAGTAAAATCAATGAAATCTTAATTACTGTTTTCTTTTATATTGGATTAAATTTTAGAATGTAACATACAGTTTTGGTAATTTCAAACGCTTTATATGTCCATAGTTTTACGCTAAATAGAAAATAGATATCTAAGAAAAAGACTTCAGAGTAACTTATTTAATTCTAAATATTATTTTAACGGTTTTAAGTTGACCAAGTTCGTAATAGAATACCAAATAAGTTTTACCAATTCCTATTATATACTTTCTCGTTCGCGTGAGCGTCGGTGGCTCAGTGGTGTGGACTGTCGCCTTCCTGCCGGGAGGGCTGAGGTTCAAATCCCGACACGTACCAATGTATTTTCGATTCTTCGAAAAATATGTACGTTAACCGACGCTCTTACGGTGAAGAAAACATCGTGAGGAAACCTTCATGCACGCCTGCGAAGAGATTCGAAGGTTGTGTGTGAAGTCGTCCAATCCGCACTGGGCCCGCGTGGACGACTAAGGCTAAACACCCTATACGGGTAGGCTCGTGCCCTCGGTGGGGACGTTTAATGAGCTTAAGATGATGATGATGGTGACTCGTTCTGTAACAATACTCCTCAGATCAGCAACAATAGATTGAATATTGAAATACCAGTAAGCTGTCTGACGTTTGTTGGATGTGCACTTGTAACCTTGCAACCTTATTGTGTCTTTTAAAACGACAACAGAGAAAACGACTTCGGCTCGAGGCCGCTCGGGACCGTCTTTATTTTGTTTCTCCTCTAAAAGGGGTTCATTTGGAACGGCGTTTGAAATGAATTTGCTGGCAGCTGCATGCCCTCATTTAGAGACACCTCGACGTCTCGAGTGTTTCGCCCGTTGAAGTAATAATTACTTCTGATTCTGCGAGTGAATTACTCGCGGAAGTGTCGGTGTTGGTGAATAGGCGCTCGCCCATTCAGGGAATGGGTCGTTAAATTGGAAGGACCAAAGTGTGTGTTTGCTTTTATTTGCTAGGATGTTTCTTTGCTTTAATTTATTCTGGAATTCTTCGCAGTGAGTATAATTGTTCGTGCTGTTGCGAAATTTTACGAGCTTTTTGTTGTGTATTTAGTTGTTTTATTGTTTCTTGCAAACGTTTCTGGTTTATAAATGACTTTTTTAAATATTTAAATCAATAATGAAAACGCATTTTGCTGCAGCATGAAACGGTTATGTAATTATTGATTTTTTGGTTAGCCTGATTGTTACAAAATTGGGAACATGATGCATGGAAAACCACCAATTTTCAAACTTTATTAATTTTGAATTTGTTTAACCATCACATATTTTTTATCTTTCATTTCGTTAATTTGGGTCAAATTAAATTAAATAATATATCATTTTTATTTTATTTCACAT